>JANHGB010045364.1:0-28457 GCA_026283785.1 Coracopsis vasa | reverse complement strand
TCATCAGCGCGCTTGTAGTAAGCGTGGGTAAAGCCCTTCCCAAAATCTTCGTTCGCGAAGTCAAGCCATCATCATATCATATTGTAGCAGTACTTCACTTGAAGCTTTGCTTGCCATCCCACCAAACCATGGGCTTCATGACAGACAGAAAGATGTTTTAAGGATGGAAACTGTTGGTTTATTCCTCTGTTTCTCAATTGCTTAGTCAAAAACCCCACAAACCTTGAAAATTCATTATTGACAGTTATCTTTTCACTGTTAGCATTTTTAATTACATATTTATGGCCTTACAAATAAAATCTCTGACCTACACGCAAATCATCAGTTCCATATGAAGAAATTACTCAGTAAATGTCCTACATTGTTAAATGATTTACTTTTTATCAAACTCAGCTCCTTCAAGAAGAAACGTGTAAAGTAGCTGCAATGATGACCCCGGTACAAGCAACAGAGATGTTGATACAGAAAAGACAAAGCATCCAGGAATAAAATTCAAGTATTTTCCTTTATCTAACCCATCTTACCTGGTAATTAAGAGCTACACAAGTCTTGTGAAATACTTCGATGTTCTAAGACCCTAAGAGCTCTGTGACTCTTCAGATGCTGTCAGTTTTGCCCATGGCTTAATTCTAGGCATCTCCCTATATTGCAATTTATTTTTTGTTTTAATTTTACTCTTCCTTTTGACTGTACAGTCAGACAAGTTGCATGTGCGTTGCTAAGTATCTAAAACAGATGTTATGAACACGGTTTTAAATCCCTATGTTTTTCATTTTAGCAGGAAAGACCTAATATAATTTTCAGCAGAATCATAACACACTCTAATGTGCTTCTTGAGTTTTGGACATTACATAATGTACACGGGATTCAACTGCCCTTTAAAGAATGATACAAGGGATTTTAGTCTAGTATTGAAGGAGAGTGCATATATAATTAAAGCAAATCACTAGCGATGAAAGAGGGGGATAAATATGAATTATATGGTTCTAGCTGCTAGGCTGTGTATATTTGTGTAGATTTTCCCCAAACAAATTCCTTGAAATTTCTCTAGCTAAGTCACACATACTAACCTTTAAGAAGTTAATGATTATTTTCTTGCTTTTTTTCCCCTATAGTTAGATGAAATACAAATTTCATGCAGATACAAGCATATATATTCTTCTTTTATGCTTGCACACATAAAGATACTTTCTTTTCTGCAACAGAATGGGCTGAGTAGAACTGGGTCAAGTGTCAGGAGCCTGTCTGACTGGGGTGATATGCTAGGAGGTTAAAGGAAATCAGGAATTAGACATTGCTTCAGAACAGGAAAGAGTTTGAAAAAAGCCAGGGAGTGTGATAGTCCTGAGAAAGGTCTTTGAAAGCTACTTAAAGCCTGACAGCAAATAAGCTTAAAGTAAGAAATCAGGCTAGACGTGATGTCTGCTCTGTTATCTGAAGTCTTTCCTTATCTATAGCTTACATTTCCCTGGAAGCTAAAGGAATAGCAGTGCCTTCACTGCTAAACTGGTAAATCTAGGAGTCCCATATAAATTAAGAGAAAAGCTGTGATTTTAACCATGCCTTTGAAATACAGATATGTTTATCACCTGATAAACTGGTGGTGTTTCTCCTATATATATAATTCTTTAATATATATAGTTTCATGACAGCTGATTGCTTCCTATGCAGACTTTACAGTGACTGTCGACTAATTATTTCCTTCAATCTGCATTTTTTAGAATCTCCTTTTCAAAGAAGGCACATACGTTTATGTGAGAGTCAGAAGCCACTGCAATAACTAAAGTAAGAATCAGGAAAATGTATGTAATTTATATAAGAAGCAGGTTTGTTATATATCAGCAGAAGCAAGAGACCGAATTCCTATAGAAGGGACAATCTCCATAATTCAGGAAATGTGGTACACTTCTCACAGTGTAAATCTTAGGTGACTTCAGCCATACATGACAGCAACTGATGCATTGCTGGGATAAATTCTTGTCACATGCACTTTGTAAATGAAAGGCTTGTTTCCATCTTGGAGATAGCATCATATCTAATGATGTTAATTGATTAGTCTTAGTGGTTTGTACTCCACCAAATGCAAAATACCTTTAAAATAGCCCCTTTCTTATTATTGCAACATAAGATGCTTACTAACATAACCTGTTAAAATATCTAAAAGGAAAGAGCAGGAGATTAATATTAGGAGAATTTGATAACACTACACTCGCAGCATTGTGTTTCTCTTGTACTGTTACTAGGAAATGTCATCTTTTGGGGAAATACAAGAAAGAAGCATCCAGCATTAATTAGCATTGCATGCAAACCAGAGGGGTGGTACATATTTAGCTCTTTAGTGCACGAGCCCTCTTTTTGTCCTGGTATTTTTTACGTTTCAATGAAATATTTTTTGCTTCTGGTTTGTTTGCTTTCTTATTAGAGAATTACCCTCTGTGTTTTTTATGTGCAACTTACAAACTATTTCTGAGATTCTTCAACCCCTGGGAATCTTCTTTAAAGCTTTTATATCATCTGTATTTCCTCCAGACAGAAAAAGTGCTGCTAAAGAAGCAGAACTTCAGATGGGGTTGAAAGGCAGTTTGCCTTCAACTGTGATACAGATGGAGATATACTCTAGTGCTCTACGTCACTGACAAAAAGAATAAAAAGAGGGATTTAGGTTAGCTGGAGAAAATGCGGCTTAAGGAATGTTTGCCTACCAGCATGGCTGCAGGAGTAGGGAGGAGGGCCACACAGGTAGGGTAGGATTTCTTGCTTGTGTATTGTTATTCCTTAGAAGAGTAAATCTGCCAAGTTATGTGTCATTAAAAATTGTGACATTTGGAAAAGGGGATTAAACAAACAGGAGTGTGACCTTTTTCTAATTCAACAAAGAAGTAGTAAACACTTAAACTGTGTCTGTAATAAATAGTTTATGTGTCTTGGAAACTGCTTCACTTTAAACTTTTACATAAAACAGATTAGCTGCTTCAGACAAAGATCAGAAACTTGAAGTTTTCCCCTTTGTCTGTCTGAGATGCAAAGTTTTCAAAGGGTACCAAGAAAGAGTAAAAAGCAGGAAAGTTACTTCTGCTTTTGTCCTTTATTTAGTCAGATGGGTGTCGGCAGCAGTGCCTGGTAATACTGTGGTTTGAGGGGGGAGGAAAGAGGTATAAACTATTGGGTGTGTTTTTGTAGCTTGTCATGCCTTTCCTTCTTTAGATACCTATCTGTAATCCAGAGCTAATAATTTATTCTGCCAACATCCACTGACGATGCTCATTCAAATTCAAGTATATTACATAGAATTGCAGCACGCTTTGACGGAAGATCTCTGAAACACTTCCTTAGTTATACTAAAATCTATTTGCCCACCTGAATGATCCCACAGCAGTAAGTATGTGATCTGTCTTAGTTAATTTTGGTTATTTGGAAGCAAGGTGGCAGACCCTATTCATTGCCTGACTGGTTTCTGATAGCATGAATCCCTTCACAGCAGTTTATTTCTACCAGCAGATGAAGAAATTTGGATGGATTTTCTATCCTGAGATGTCAATTTAAATGTTTAAAAATGGGGTAAAGGAATTCCACCCTATATTCTTAGGAATATTAGTCCAAATATTTGGACTTTCACAAAACAGACAAGAAGGATATCGCTTATTTATATCCAAGTTTAAGCTGTTATTAAAAACCCACATATATATTATAACTAAATACCATGCCAAAACATCACAATGCTGTTGATATGTTGGATTATTCCTTCTTTCTTCACTTCTTCACTTTCACAATTATTTTTAACTAATAAATTCAAACTAACTAGGCAAGCTGGAAACAATAGAAGCTGAGTTGAATGCAGCAGGCTATTAAAACACCAGATGTCTTTCCTATGACAATTGAATTAGCTATAGGTGTTCAAATTAGTATTTTAGGTAAATGGGCTTTCTCTGGTAAAATATGCTTCACATCATTCATTCTCTGTGAAGAGTGATGTCATGTGAAAGATTTTTATGCCTTACAGGATATTATCCTCAGAAATGCTACTGAAGATTAGGAATGAGCAGTTCCTACTTCTAAAATAGCCTTAGTAAGTGTGGTCTTGGCTAAAAGAATTGTTTCCCTTTTCTTATTGACAGCTTCAGAAAGGCAAACATGTAATGAAATATACTGATGAAGTGGTGAAGTTTGGGTTCAAATTCTGTATTTTTTATCTTTTTTTTATCATGCAAATTGCTAGGGTACCTTACCCCATTCTATGTCAATTAAAAATGCTGCTTTTCACTTATGAAAACTAAGCTGCTATGAAACAGAAAATGAAGGTTCTTGTATAGATAAACAACTACCTAAAAGGTAGGGACAAGTAAGAGTGAAGAGTTGATCTCCAGAGTGGAGGGGGGCTGCTTGCGGTACCCCAGCAGATCTGTCCTGGAGGCCGTCCTCATATCATGCATTTGTTACTCATCTGGAATGAAGGATGAAGTAACAAAATCATCTGACGATATTATGGACACTTTAATAATTGATTTCACTCCCTCCTCCACTTGGTACCTTTATGCCTCAGGCATCCACAGTGCAGAGCTAGCTACCAGCTAAACTAAGGCAAACCAACTGTTCTGGGGGCTTTTCTCCAGATGAAAACTGGTCAACATTTTCAGGTTAGTTCACCGAAGGCATGGCTCCCTAGGGGTGGTGTAGACAGCGCTATGGCCAGAATATAGGAGAAAAGAGGAACTCAGTGACCCACTGTAACTCTGAAAGTAATTTAAAGGTGATTAATCTGGCAGGGAAAGCTTCAGAGACCTTGGCTATGGCCTGCCTCCATTTACAGTGCAATGCCCCAGAGCTGAACAGCAGAGGGCTCAGATTTGGTGGTGGATGGTTGCTATCCCTGCATTGCTCAGGCTTCATTGCTGGAGCAATGGCCAAGCTGTACCCATTCTGAGTTTTTTATCTGAGACACGAAGATCCTAAACTATGCACTCACTATTTCCCTTTGAACCTAGTACCTGGACATAGACCTAACTCGCTCAGCTTTACACAGCTATAGGTAGGTGCCTGTATACCCAACTGCAGAGCATGCTCTGACACAAAGGCATTGGCTGTAACCACGCATCACACACACATCTGTACACCAAGGGCATCCTCTCACCTGCTTGCAGCCTGGTACCCTGGTTTCTGTCCCATACACTGTCCCATCTGCCAACAGTATCTGCTCCTGAAATCACAGAGGGCAGGAGAAGCCACAGCCCTAGCCTAAACCTAAACCTGCACTAGTTCCCCTGGCACCTGGGGTAACTGCCAGCCCTCACCCCGAGCCGTACACCCCAACACCAGCCCAGTGAGGGGTCTGGCCTGTGCCCAACACCTGCTGTGACATATGGCCACTGTTCCCTCCTAGGCCAGCAGTGCCATGTGGGCAGCAGAAGGCATGGCCAACCCTCCCTCATTCCTTGCCACCACTGCTGCAGTGTTCACCTCAGCTGCCACCTTATCCCGGCATTCATCAATAGTGGCCACTTTGTATTCCTTACAAACACATTGTATATTCATAGCTATTTAATTCTATTAAACCAGCATCTTCTACTCAAGGAATTTCATCTACTAATGTAACACCAAACAAATGCTTACATTTTTAATCTTTTCCCCTTGTCCTGGGTTCAGCTGTAGCAGTCATTTTTCTCCTTCCTAGTAGCCAATGCAGTGCTTTTTGACTTCAGTCTGAGAGCAACGCTGATAACACCAATGTTGTTGTTGCTGAGTAATGTTTACCCCAATCAAGGACTTTCTCAGTCTCATGCTCTGCCTGTGAGGAAAGGCACAAGAAGCTGGGTGGAAGCAGAGACAGGACACCTGGCCCAAACTAGCCAAAGGGGTATTCCATACCACAGCATGTCATGCCCAGTATTGAAACTGGGGGGAGCTGGCCAGGACAGGTTGATCGCTGCTCAGGTGAGACTGGGTATCGATCAGTGGGTGGTGAGCAATTGTATTGTGCATCACTTGTGTTTATTGGTTTTTTTTCCTTTTCCCCTTTTAGTTTCATGTTCTCTTCCCTTGTTATTTCCCTTATCATTATTATTGGTGGTAGCAGTAGAGGTTTTGTGTTATACCTTAGTTACTGGACTGTTCTTATCTCAACCTGTGGTGTTTACATTCTTTCCATTTTGCTCCTCATCCTGCCAGGAGGGGAGAGGGAAGGGAGGAGTGAGCGAATAACTGTGTGGTTCTGAGTTACCGGCTGGGCTTAAACCACGACAACCCCTAGCATGTAATTCCTAGGACACATCAACTACTTGGAAAGAAGAAAATCCTTAGCGACTGGCCAAAACAAACATACATAGTCCTCAGCTGCAGCATCATTCCCCGAAGGAAGAAAAAGGATTATCCCAGGAAGGCACTTTAAATGAGGGAGTGCCTTCTAGTGAATAACATTATTTGTATACTGAAAGCAATACCTTTTCATGACTATTTCAAAGTCTATATGAAGTTTTCATGATTTTGAGCTGAAAATATTTTTTTGTGTATCAGAAAAATCAGGTGCACCTTCTAAAGCATCTTGGAGTCATTCATATGCCTGGAACACTTTTTGTATTCCTTCTTTAAGGCTTTTGACAGCAGCCTTAATAATACCTTAATTAATTGCAAGACCGGCAATAAGAAATGACTGTGCACATAAGTGAAATTGGGAGGGCAAATTGTTACAAAAGCACAGCAAGATATTTAAAAAGAGATGTCCAGAAGACTGCTGGATCCAGAAGATTAGATATGGGACAGAGCCACATGTGGAAACCCTTGGTAACACAAAATAACACAAGTCAGTGAGCTTGCCCAATGTTTACAGGGGAAAAGAAGGATGAATATAGAAAAATGCAAAAGTTAGGGATAAAGTTCCCTGCATATCAGCAATACTAGGAGTGATGAAGATTGTTACGACCACATAATAGAAATAGTGTTCTCCAGGGCATGAGAAAGAGGCAAATAAATCACTGGTCTAATTAACATTGAAAAGTCACGTATTTAGGGTCTACTGCAGGAGACCATTACTATTGTGCTCATTCCAATGCAGGTTTCCTTTGGCATTATGTACAGAGCTGAGATGTCCCGAATGGAGGTTTTTACCTGCTGTAAACATGAGGATATCCAGGATGTACAGCAGTGTCAAAAAGTAGTAATGCCCCCATAGTTCAGGCCTAGCGCTCAGGAAGGCTTAGTTCTCCCTCCTCATGAAGCAGACAAAGCTCCCTGTGGAGAACAGCTACTTAGCAAATATCCTGACAAAAAAAAGGGAAAAAGTATGTCCTTGTGCAGACATGCAGTGTAAAAACCATAGGTGCTTTCGTGCACTTGCTTGAGGGAGGCAGATATTGTGAGGCAGATGCAGACATCCACAGGCCCTGTCACTCACTGGCTCTGCAAAGCCTGCACAGCATATGGATATGTTTTACTGGCATATCCAAACCAGAGTGACCATGTGAATAACCTGGAACTAATGTGTAGCGCTCTGGGGCTGAGACACCCACTGCATGGCTACATATGTTTGTGATATAATCTTTGTACACTCCCTATAGGCTTCAGTCCTGAAGAATAAATGCTTCCTCCTAATCAAGTTTAGATTCAGTTTGAACACCCCATCAAATGAAACTGAAATTCTTCATGCTTTTACTTCAGTTTCCATTGGAAGGCATAAGTATTTCACAGCATGTTACAGTTCCTGATGTGTAACACAGCAGAAGAAAGAAAAAGGGATTTCCCAGATATTCCGGCATCTTTTTTAGTTACCTAGACAGGCAATATCCCAGGTAATGTTGATATGGTTATGTCAGGCTGTTCCAGCAGAACTGCTCATCAGCCACGAGCTTCATCTTTAACACATTGTATTTAATGAATGTGCTGAGAACTGTCGAACATAATTGCCGGCATGTATTCCCCACGCAGCTAGCGAAAAGACCAAAGAAAAGGAAACTGAAGGCAGATAATCTGAAGTACTGCTGAGATCTTGAGCCCTCTTTGTGTATATGAGTGTGCGAATTAAGTCTGCCTTCCCAGAAAAGCGTCCGTATCACTGCCGGAAAAACTGAGCACAGAGAGTTGCCTTCAGCTGGCCCAGATTAAGCATGCATTTACAGAAGGAGAACCCTGAATACTTAAACATAGCACGAGTTAGTAAACATTTGAACAAGTCAGTTACTGTGGGAAAAAGTCCTATAAATTTCACCAGGCTCTGGAATAACTGCTATTTATTCATTGTTAAAACCTCACACTGTCTGCAGCTGTTCTGACAGATTTTACTGGGGGACAACTCTGTGAGACTGGAGAATCGATACTGAAATCATTTGCTCTAAAATAAGTGAACTTGAATGTGAAACTTTACACTTTTTAAAATGCCCGCTCCTTATTTTATCAGGTGTACTTTTTCATTTTCTACTTCAGACGTACAGTATGCCATCAGAAAGATCATGCCTGAAGTTCAAGTGGAAAAACACAAGCACGCTCTTACTTAAGCACTTAAGAATGTGTCTTTCCTCTTCCTGGTCTCTTTCCTCTCTCTGCCAAATATCGATTAGCAAATATCGATTGCTAAAAACCTGGTAAAAATGTGCAACCTGATAGACTGTCAAGCTTATGGTCATTTCCAATCTGAGTTACCAAGAAAAAGTGTTTTCAAATCTTGTTATGCTTTAGGTGAATAGGATTCCTATAGAAACACATGCTTCGTATATATTTTTCCAGTCCCATGCACGCATATATTTAGTTCAAGAATTTCCATGCGTCTCAAGCAGAATTCTCTGGCAAAATGCCCTCCGAGGGAGGAATCAACAATTCCCGGTTTCCAAAGCCTCTATTACTGACTGTTCTTGCAACTACAGGGCTCAACTGAAGTGAGGATTCTTCTTCATCTGCAACCTGAGAAGGTCAGATAGATCAGGGAGAACGGTGTCATAAATGTAAATGCAAGATCATCAAATTTATTACTAAAGAAGATAGTATTACAGTAATAGCTAAATAGCATATTGCAATAACTATATTAATATGGGGGGAAGTTAGATATAATTAAGGGGTATTCAGATACTGTTACTGACAGGAACATATAATATTTTCAGGGCTAACTAAAAATGTCTCCTGTTTGGCATCTTCAAAAGTGATGCTAGTATCTTTCATTCACCTTGCAATCTTTCATTAAGTGAAATTACTCAGTTCATTAAAGATTCACTCAATGAAAGAGAAATGACTGAAAACAAATGGCTCTGAAGATCTTAAATGCCAGTATTTGGCAATCTCTATGGTTGCATCTAACCTTATTTTCTTGGTCATCTACTGTTGGTGTCTCCTGTGTAACGTTACAAACATAAAATGAAAATGAAAGCTGAAGACCTAAAGAAATACCATGAAAGTGTGACTTAACCACTCTGAGTTTAGATTGGCTTACTGAGGATGAGGAAGGAGAAGGTGATTCCTACAATTTCACGGACTGACAGAAATTCTGTACTTGACATCTCAGTTTTGCACCAAGGAAAGAAACAATGCTCATTTTGAATTACTTTGGGATTTTCAACCACCTAGATAACATCATTGTTCAGAAAAGGAAGAACTAAGACTAGACAGCTTTAAAATACTGGTACTAGCAACTTAAACTTCTTCTCTTATTATTAGCAGAATTAATGAGTTATTTAGGTTTAGTCCTTGTTTAGGTAACATTTTCTGTATGATGCTGAAGATTTTTCAGGACGTTATTCTTAAGGTCTGCTAAAAAAATAATGCTGTGAAAATTGCTCTTTATTCTTTTGCAATTGCATTATTTGTGAAACAACATATATAATATATAAATAATATTTATATAAATATGTAGAAAATTGATTCATTTTTTAAATAAAGCAAATAACTCATGCTAAATCTAGCTGAACTTGCAGCTCTTCCCTATTAAATGCTAAAAGAAAGTTATATATTTACACATTGCATGTAAAACAGTAAACTAAGTACTTTCAAACAAGGTTATTTTTAACTAATCTCTCTGTAAACTCTGTAAACTGTGTATGCTATTTGTCAGTATATAGTTGAGAATCTCTCCTGTCTGTAATATCTTGCCTTCTGTTTCGATGACGTATGGGGCTGTGGAGGGTGTACAGGCCATGAAAATATTTGAAAGCAAAAAAGCAAAAATCATATAATCAAATAAAGAATCAAATAAGAAAGAGGAAATATGCTATTGTGGAGCAGGCAGGATTTCCCTCTTCTCTAGAAACTAGTTTTCTCAACTGATATAAACAACTATTTACCAAATAAACCCCACATGTTCCCAAGAATAAACTATTGTCTTTAAGTTTCTCCTCTTTAATCATACTTACATATTTTTTTAATGAGTATTCAAAAAAAATTCCTTGTTTTTCTAACTACTTGTAATTTCTCAAATTAGAGTGTGATAGAAAGAAATCACAAAAAGAATTCCTCATGCTATGGCATTTAGCTGCAAATTCCACACCAGTGTGTGCAAATATGCACACAGTTATGCACAAGGGCAAATAACACACACAGTAATTTCACATTGAAATACAGAGAATGTTAGTTCCTGTCACAGGGTATTCTAGATGCATAAAAGTAACTGAAGACAATTCCAACGCAATTCAGTGTCTTAGTCGTTTATTGATCTCTAAAAACTGTAGCAGAGAGTACCTGGAGAAAATTCTCATTGCAAAAGCAAGCTCTTGCCTCTGTGAAGGGCAATGGACATCTGATCAGCTGTACCTGTCTTCTGCTAACATGCTTTCCAGCTCCACCATCCCAAATGGAGTCCTGCACCTGAAGAAGCTGGAAAGCCAAGACAGCACACAAACAGAGTGGATTTTTGTAGTATGGGATAGTGGCTCCTAGCACACCAGGCAACTGCAGGCTTACATACTGGGACCTGCTGGGAATGGGTAAGAACATACAAGGAATAAGAAAAGTGCCAGGGAAAGATTCTGTGGTGACTCTGGAATTTGCTTGGACTCTAAAACAAAATAAGCTTCAATCAACAGTGGCTAGACTTGATACTTTCTTTATTATCTAAGGTTCCAGAAATGTAATCTCCAGCCTGGCCTTTAGTATTATGAGTTAAGTAACTGCAAATTAAGCTGTGGACCTACCAGTGAAACTGCAAATGTTTCTGGACAGGAGTGCTACAAAATTGGTTTGGTTTTTTTTTTCTTAGAGAAAATGTGATAAGTATCAATTAGAACTTGTGTTTCCATGGCACTGTCTGCAATGGTCAAAATGACATATGACCAATAGAAAAAGTGTCCCTCTACAGAGACAGAGTCCATATTTATTTATATCTGATGGAAAATGAGACATGGAAATGACTGTCCCAGGTCCTTCATGAAACTTTGACAGGAATCTCTGTCACATACTTCTGTTAAGTGCACACAACTCTATTTATCACTAAAATGCCTTGCAACTTATGTGTTATGTTTAGGTTTCTGCTGAATTGTCAAGACGTAGAAGATGGAGGAAGATGAATTCTTATGAAAGGCAGAAGATAAAAATAAGGGCACTAACTTCATTTAGTTTTATTGCTTTATTAATATTTGTCTTTGCACTTTCCTATCAGTATTACAATCACTTTCATTTGTGTTCATTCATGTGTTGGTTAAGGCTGCCTAAGAGCTCTTTTCATGGATAAAGGAAGCTGTAAGCTTTACAAAAAATGTTGGCATCTGGTAGAGGGAGTGGAGACTGGAATTCAGTGGTTAAGGAGTTTGGGGCTAAGCACAGAGGATAACTATGGGTTGATTTGTGGTTTTGCGGGGTTTGGGCCTCAATCATAAGAACTTCAACAAGAAAAGAATGTTGAGTATTCACTATTTGCATGTGAATGCGTGAATGCAAATGACCTAAGACAGTGTTGCCAACTTCAAATGGAAGAACCAAGTGTGTTTGGAGGAAAGGGTGCATTTACTTTCTCAACCCCATTTACATGTTGCTTAATGGAGCAGGTATCAAAGTTGCAACAGGACCAGTTTATAGCATGGGAACTAGGCTCTGAGCAATTTTCTGCTCAGCTTTGCAGGAGTTCACTATACTTCACACACTAGCGTGGCATCAGAGAGTCATTCCAAAATACGTTAAGCAGCATGACTACTTCTTGATTGTTGCATGCTGTTTGTTCTTTCATCTTCTTCCCAAGGGAACATGATAGGGCAGTGAAGTGTCATCTTTTGATAGAGTTGGTTTGATTATAAAGATTTATGTTGCCTCAGTGTTTTTGATAGAGAAGATCAAATAAATGCGTCTCACACTTTGAATGAAAGGTCAGGTTTGTAACTGTCCTTATATCCCAGGAAATTCATTTCACAGTCTCAGAGTGGTCTCTGAGAACATTCTGACTCCTGAACAGACTTTTATGACAGCATTTACCCCTACTGAGGTGGAGATAGAGAGCAAAGGGAATGGTCTGCAGGAACAGATGAGTATAGCTGTCAACACTAAGCTCTGGATGCTTTTTGGCCATCATGGAAAACCCTGCTGAGATGAGAAGGACCAAATCTTGCTTTTGACTTTTTTGTGGGAAGAGATTGTAGACTGCTGAGGACAGGTCTGATGATACACTCAAAATAAACAGCATGGCTGAGGGCTTTTATTCTAGGTGAATTGTTCTAAGTGCTGAAAAGCCTGGTGACCAAATACAAGAGACTCTTGAAGACAAGCCAGGAAGCAAGTGAAGCATGAATAACTGAGTAACGTGTCACTGTCTGCCAGCATGGGATGGGGTCTTCTAGCCAATCAAAGCTCATAGAAAGCATTACTCATGGGTAATGCTATGTCCAAACTTAGCACAATCAAGGAATGCAAAAGGACTTCTAAATTATAGATTCAGTTGATCAATTACAGATGTGAATCAACCAGCTCCAAAGTAGACTGCATTCTGTGCTCCTCAGAAAGCCTTTCCTCACATCATGATTCTTTGCATGGGTTCTGTTTCACACAGCTGTTTTTCATCCTTGGGCTAACTTTGTCCAAGTACAGATCCAACAAGACAGAAACAGCGGCATAGTTGTATGGAGTAAGTTAGGACAGAAAAGTGTATCATCTATGTCTTTCTAGTATTTGAGTTTATGCCACCTGATCAGTTTAGCTTGATGATAAAAAAGATCCCAGAGAGATTGTTCTTGAACTCCACATGTGAACAGTCCAGTAGTATCTAGCAAGTACTCATCACTGCAAGCCTGCAAGAGAGGACTCCAAGCAACTCAGTGCATTCTCCAGCATCCTTCCCTTTCAGAGGAAACAACTTGTTTTCACAGCTGACCATCTCAAGTGTTGTGGGACAATATGGGAGAGTGTGAACATACTGGTTCCCTGTAAGGAGTCATTTCTATTTATGTAAGTGACATTTAGCCACACAAGCTAAACTTCTCTGTAGGTCAATAGCCAGGCCTGAGATCAAGTAATCCTATTTCTTCTATAGAGTAAGTTCTTGCCTGTTGGAACCCAGAGGGGGCTGACATGTCACCCACACCTGAGCTCTGCAATGTCTGCCATTTCATTTTCTTAAGTTACTTGATCATAATGAAGACTGAAGATTTAGTGACAGGAACAGTTGAATATAATGAGCCTGTCAGGATATTTTTTCCAATTCTTTTTCGTTCTTTACTTTCTTATTCACAGCACGGAACAAACTACTGTTTGGCCAAAACACAGATTCTCTAGCCTTGCTTTACATTTTGCACATCTTCATTGCAATGGAATAGCAAAAAGTAATTATATCTGTTTACTAGTGGGTAGTTGCCTCTGCATAACTACTCAGGATTTTTTTCATGGGAAAATATAACTTGCATCATTAACAAATTATATATTCCAGAAATACTTTTTCTGCACTGTTTCAGGTGTCCATCTCCATTCATGTCATTAAATATACCTCTACCTATACTAAACAGAGGCAATACCTGTTTCCTGCAGATGGCTGACACTAGCAATATAGAATAAGAACAGAATTTCATATACTTCAGGAAAGTTACTACATTGCCTCACAGATTTATTGTTCTTCTTTGAAGAATCAAGAAGCCTACAGACAATGGAGAAAACGTCTCCAAGACATCTGACAAGATTAAAAAAATACACTGACAAGGGCTAGCAGGAAAAGTCCTTGTGTCATTACCATTGTACAAAAAAACCCAGGAGACATAAGAATAACTGCCAACTGTCACAGACTACATGGAGCATCTCTAGGAACTATGCTGAGATCCAAAGTGTTCACCATATCCAAAATGACCACAAAAAAAGGTGTGACTAAGAAAGAGACACAGTGTGCTGCTGATGCAGCTATAATGCATCATAAGGGCTGAAAATGAACTACAGAAGAGCCTCAGGAGATTGAATGACTAAGTACAAAAATATTTCACAGAGGAAATTACATTTATGTAAACAAATGTAAAATAATAAGTGAAAATATAATCCTAACTTTGCATGCAAATCTAATGATGGTCCCAAATTAGCTATTACTAGTAGAGAATAAGATTTGAAAGATATAATAGGGCAAACATCAAATATCCATGTTGAATACCAATAAAAAAGAATAAGGGAAATGCTATGAATTATTAGGAAATAAATACTGAACATGACAAAAAATGTTGTTATGCCACTGAGTAAAATCAATTGTGTTCATTACGAATACCAAGAGCATGACTGAAAGTGCATAGCAGAAATTAAAAAGGTAGAGAGAAACCTAGCATGGATAATTCTGAACCAGAAAGTGGTATTCCTATAAAGAAGAGGTAGAATAAATAAGGATAAATAAACCCAGTGTGGAAAGAGATGGAAATATCAAGGGTAGTATGAAGAAGGTGAATAAAGAATCTGTTCTAAAACATCTGGGAGACATCAAGTGACACTTGCAACAAAATGCACTGTAGATACAAATGTGTATATCATTACAGCTTCTTATTCATCAGAAGGACAGCTGCAAGCTCTTAAATAATCTTAGACACCAGATGAGCAGTCTTTATGGTACTTGAACCTACTAGCAATACTTTGATGTTTACCACTGACTGAATATTCTTTATGTCTAATGAGACACCTGAGAAACCACATTGTGTTTCTTGACTCTGTAGATAACATACAACTTTGGACTATTTTGTGTTGCAAAAAGCATGTGAATGATAAATAGGATGTCATGTCACTGAGGTCTGCAAACTTAAATTCTCTTCCCCAAAAAAATGGGGTGGCCTCAGGGAACCATCCCTGGCCTGGACTGTTCTCAAAACCATGGCCACACGTTGTTTGGGAGAGTGCCGATTGGTAAAGTATAAGCCCCACTAATAATGCCACAGTACAGATGACCTTTGAAGAGTTGTCAGGCTCTGATGCTGTTTCCTTTCCCAGTACAGATGCAGACACTGATAGATGAAGAGGAAAACCAAGGGTATGATGCATCTTTGCACAGTCCTGTGGGAGCCAAGGAAGGCTGCGGTGACTGATCACTTCCTTCTTGTGATTCATGGGCCACCTGCTGTTGAACTATTTCAAAAACTCACAGTGCAGAGGTGTTTTCTATTCTTGTTTATGCAGCATGTATCTGCAAGTAACCTGGGACAACAACTGCAGGGGCTCCGTAGATATTTCTGCTTTAAATTAGCACCATATAGACATCTATTGACAGCCAAAGAATGACAGCAGTGATTCTTTGTAACCACTGTACAGTCCAGAGCTGTGTGAATGAAGTCACTGTGTTTGGAATAATTCCTAAATCACATGAAAAGTACTCATGGGCTGTAGTAAGTGCGAACTTTGCCAGCTTTCATTTCAAGCAGGAGAATCATCTTTGTTTTTCACGGGACTTATCACGGAATCATAGATACGTTGACTGGAAGGTATCTCTGAAGGTTTCTAATCCTACTTCCCACTCAACACAACACGGTCAGCCAGCGCTTTGGCTATCTGAGCCTTGAAAATTGGAATGAGATTCTTTTATATCCCTGGACTCATTCTCCTGTGCTGCACTATCAGTCTAATAAAGATGTTTTTCCTCATGTCCATCCTGAACATCCCAGGATATTGGATATTGGGTATTTTCCTAATACACAATCTAAACCTCCCCTGGCACCACTGAAGGCCATTTTGTCTTGTCCTATCACTTGCTATTTGGGAAAAGAGACCAACACCCACCTCCTTGCTCCATCCTCCTTTAAGACAGTTGTAGAGAGTGATAGGGTGCCCCCAAGCCTCCTTTTCTCAAGGCTATATCACCCCAGTTCCCTCAGCCGCTCCCCATGAGACTTTTTCTCTGGACCTTTCAGAAGCTTCTCTGGACCCGCTCCAGCATCTCTCCTTCCTTGCCTATACAATACAGGCTTATAAACAGAAACTTAACAGCACACAAATGCACACAAATAAATTTGGAAATTAAGTTAACAGAAGATGAGAGAAACAACTAGCAAAGCTCTACCAAAAATGTGATGTAACCATACATTGTATATCTTATGGTCTTCCACAGTGTCATCAAAATCAGAATCTATGAATTGTCTTGGGAAGATATGATCAGTCACACACTATTTTAGGCCACATACATACATACCCAGAATGTATGGCAAGAGAAAGTAACATCATACGTATTTAACAGTATTATTTCTACTCTAGTATTCCAGTAAGTATTTTATGATGGCTAATCCAAAGATGCACACCTATTATAACTGAATAAGAATTTAGTTTTGCATAGAATTCTTCTTTTAACAACAAAGATATTTCAATCTCAAAATTCATATTTTAAATACATAACCTGTTTTTGAAAAAGTTTCAGTGGTTTGTGTATAAAAGTTGGCCCTAATACCAGTTTATGAAATAATATTCATTATGGCATGAGGAATAATGGTGATTATAATTAAGTAAAAGTTTATTAAGTACATTCAGGAAAGTTCACATAAGGGATAGGTTTTTGATTCCATCAACATTTTACTTTTTTGTAAAACTAACTGTATAGCAGAGCCAACACATTACAGTGAGATCAAAATCTATTAGACAAAAGATTTTTTTCCCCAAAATATTTTAGATTTGACATGCAAATACTACTTTTCAGTGCTGAAAACTACCTCTCAGCTAAAACATTAATAATTTTTATATCCATTGAATCAAATAGAAACACTGAAAGGAGAATAAAGTTGCCATGACTATAATTGTTCTTATAATAGTAAATTTAAATATTTCAGATGGTAGAGATCTCCCTGTATAAGTGTCTGCATTACTTTCATTCAATACTACTTGCAGTTTCAAGGTATAGCTCCTAAGTTTCTTAAGATTTTCCATCAAATATATTCATACCATCATTCTAAACAAAGAATGTGTGAAGTGGGGCATTCTCCAAGCATTGTACAAATTGCCAGTCTCTTCACAAGATATCTGATAGCTCTTCACTGCCAGTACAATCTGTTCTTACCTGATTCAGAATGCCAAAAGCCTCTCATTGAGCTTGTGAGTATATTTGGTTATACTGTATGAGGCTGTGACTAAATAATCACGTTGATAGTTTCAGTACATACCAAGTAGCACATGTGTTGAAAGCTAGATTTGCTCTTGCAAACCAGTCAAAGACCAGCATATTCCTTTCAGCAGGGAAAAAAGTAGGACTTAAATCTACAATCCATTCACTAGGAACTGGAAACTTTTCTGAAGAAAAAAAATCGTACACAGAAAATAAGCAACATACTGAAGCCAGAAAAAAAATTGAATACATCCCTATAATTCAGAAGCCAAGTTTACCGACTATAAATCTGCAGTGAAATGCCTGGAAAACCACACAGCAGTCTTTCAGCCTTGACAGTGCTTTTCCCCCCTTCTGATGCTTCAGCATCAGCAAGCACAGGGCACTGCACAGATGCTTTGAGTAAAAAATGATATAATTTGTTCACACAGTATGTGTTTCACTCGGATTTCTCCCCATCACTGTAGCCATGTCTGTATCATGCCTGTGTTGTTCTTTTTTAATTGTGGAATAAGTTCTTGAGCTCTATATTCTCCACTTCTGTTTAGTCACAAAATGGCCAGAAGCAGAAATCATAACTCAGGCCAAAACTGTCCAAGATTTTGCTGGATAACCCAGCAGTTTCTTGCCCTACCCTACTGGATGGAAAGCTCTTCTTGTTAATTGAGTTTTCCAGAGTCTGACTGAGCTGTGCATATAGGCTAAAACATTGTGCTCCCTCCAATGCCGTTACCTGGGACAATTACACCAGTAGGCCTCGGCCACCCCTCTGACACACCAAAGCCCATCTCTCATGCGTTTACAGCAGAGCACCACATTTTTCCTATACCATGATCTCTGGGGACATGCAAAGCCCTTGTCCTGCCAAGAAGCGGCACTAGAGTTCATGGGGCAGGACTGTGGCCACAGCACTGCTCTCGCCATCAGTAGGCGATCATGAGCAGGACCTTGTGTGGAGCTTATAACAATATCCACAACACATTAGTGTCTAAATTAACCTAATGCCACCTTACACGCTGAAATGAAGGAGAATCTTCCTCTGCCAAATCCTTCATGTTTTGCTCCTGATCCTTTTAAAATCTGATGTAATCATAAGACATTTCTGCTAATTCATTGCTACAGATTGTATTGATACAGGTGGTAGAATAAGAGTTTTCTGTGTAGATTATGTTTTGCTGTGAATTTTGCACTGAAATCAGTGGCCAAATTTCTATACACTCTTTAGTTAATCATACTTATCTACACCAACAGACGGAAGGGCTGTGGAAAGGCAAAGGAACAGAGAAGTGCTTAAAAGGCAGGAATCTTCTGGTGATGGAATTCCACCTTCCCCAAATACTCTGCTTCTTAGACAGCATTTTGCTAGTCAAGTGGCAGAAAAGATCAGACATCAAGAATCTTCAGCTCTTGTAAATCTTGCAGTTTTACCATCAGGCTACACTCATACAAAGTTCTCATAAAGATAGTGCTGAATGTGTGTTACAGTCACTCATATTCCCCTGACTCTGCTCAGGCATTTATACGGTTCAAAAGACTTTTCTGGACTGATGAATTTGCCCAGGGAAACCTGTCTCTTAAAGCTGAAGAATAAACACTAAATTTAAAAAAACAATCTGAATTTTAACAGAACTAGACAAGACCCACACCTTTTCCTAAAGCATAAGAAGCACTAGCATATCAATTTTACTGCTATGTTCTTCTTGGAGCAACTTTGCCTTACCTTGACATTAGCAAATCCAGATACTAACTTCATTTTAATGATTAAGTTAAAAGGAATCATTCAGGGATATGATAATCAGTCATTTCTACTCTCTTGACCACACTTCAAGAGATAAAAATGCACTTTTCCTACCATACCTTCACAGAACTGTAGTGTTGGGTTTGAATGGGACTAGTTTAAAGCACTGGAATTAACTGTTTTGTAAGTTTTCTTTGAGATTCCTCTAGATTAACCTACTGTGATTTTACAAAGGAGAAAGGTGAAGACATGCTTTCCAGCCAGGATAGCCGAACCCAGATCCAAAGGGTTGCATTAGTCTGAGCACCAGCTCAGCCATGACACTTTTATTAGAGCAAATATAGGGACAATATTATCATTGGAAAAAATTATAACATCCCTTTGGAGGACTGATAGCTGCAATAAAAATTAAGCCCCATTGCAAGTTTTTCTGAAACTTCTTAAAGAGAAAAAAAAAAAAAGATAATCTGAGTTTCCAGAATGCAAATTTTCTATCTCTTTTTTCCTAGGTTTGTGGGTTGGGTTTGTTTGTTTGTTTGTTTGGGATTTTTTTGGGGGGTAGTTTTTTCTCTTTTTATTTTTAAGAGCAAGATAATTCTCTTACTTCGCTTTGGACTCTTGCCATCTGACTCTACTCAATTTGCTCTGCTAATTCAACAATACCCAGTAGGTGGCCTCAGTGTATAATGTATTTCTTTACTCTTTTTTTAGTATTTCTGCCTCGCTTTTTTCACTGCAACAATTTTATTTTAGCTGGAATCTCCTGGGTTTTATCACTTTTTCAATGTTTCAGCATAATGTGTATTTTTAATACCAATTCTTTTAAATATTACTCTTTTTCTGTTGGTGAAAAGAAAAAGAAAATTACATTCTAGAGTGCAACTAACAATTTGGAAAAAGAACATTCAAAATTCGTACAGTTCTGCTCTGGTTTATATACTTCTGGATTCTCTCTTTACCTGCCATTTTACATTCCTCAGGGCTTAGAGAAACATTGTTTTAGAGAATGTGACATTATCCAGGTCCACACAAACATACTCAAATGGGCTGACAAACACAGCAGATCGTGAGTCTTCAGCTCTGAATCTTCCAAAGAGCTATTGCTGAGTCTTGTGGTTCTCTCACATCTCCATCTTCAGAACTCACCTAACTTTTGAGATACAGTCAGCACCCTCTTATGAACAAGGCTATTTCCTACATTTGTCAACCTGTGGGAATGCACTTTCAGATAAAGATTCAAAGTGACAGCAAAAGTGTGAAAAGCATTCTTAACTGATAGAAGATCTTAATTATCCTATTTCTTGTTGTCTGAAATGCTTTTTAGTTTCTGGGTAAGCAAGACTACCTGTAGCTAGGATCATTGATACAACGTTCTGGCAGCTTTTTGTATTTTCAAAGACCAGAATAAATTAAATGCAAGTATTCAAGACATTCAAGTCATGTATCCTTCCCATTATCACAAAATAGGAAATTCTGAGCTCTGCCGGTTAGTGGAGTCACTTCTGTGACATTCTGTCTTGATTAGACTCCGTATTCATTCTACCTTGTCAAACATCATACAATAAATCCTGTAACACAAGATCAGTTGTCATTTTCACTGTGACCTTCTACACTGAAAGAAGTGCCTGTGTATTTATGAAATGTGTTTGCCAATGAAGTATATCTGCCTATCATGCATCTCCCCAAACTTCCTGACCCTATTTTTTTAGATAATTGATATTAATAGTCTTTGGCAATTGTCAGTAAGCTAGTAAGACAGACAGTCTTACAGTTTCCCTACCATAATGAGGCCTGAAACCAATTTGGCTGGGATCAAGGAAATATGAAGCCTCCAAATATTTCTGGAATTGCCTCACTCACTATAAACTTTTTCAAAAAGGCAGATTGAAATGTCCTATAATAGATGTGACTGTTTGAATCAAGCAGCAGATATTTTTAGATTTGTGTTAACAAGGGCTTCCTAAGGAGAAGTTGGTGTCTAGTCCTATCATACCCTAATACCACTCTCAGCTAAGCTTGGGAATCTTCACTGCCAACAATGTGGCCCCAGTCCTGTCTTCACTTAAGGTTTCATTTACATGGGGCACTAAGAAAAATCTCTAGACAAGACAAATTAACTAGTCGATGTACAGAAGTGAGGCCTTATTGCATTTTCATTCAGAAGAAAGGCAGTTTTCTTTTACAGTAGGCTAAGATATGGTGGCCCAAGTTACAATGACTGAGAGCATCAACGTAGAAGTTTAGTGTAACTTAGCATATGTGCATCAGCTTATTTAATTTTAAGAGTTCTGAGTGTCCCAGTGCAAGCAAGTCCTAAGAAAATGTTAGCTGAAATGAAAACTTGGGTTTGCATTTGTCCCCTCCATAGCCTTCTCTGCTACCATGGAGACAGACAGCTCTGTCAGAATCCAGTAATCTCATCTTCAAAGAAACAAAAACATTCTTGGTGAAAGAGCCTGCAAAGCTATATTGGCCCTTAATGTGATCTTGTGCCTTCATTGAAAACCCACTTCATCACAAAAAGAAACAGAACTATTCTGTGCCACCCTTGTTTTCCTCTCATCCCTTTCTCTAAATGGTAATCAGAGCTTCTAAATTATAAGCCGTTCCAGGAGCAGCACAATTAATCGTTCCTGGACAACGCCCTGCATCTCCTCAGCAGCACCGTCACAGCACTCTGTCTCCTCTCTTGCATCCCTTCTGCTGCGCAGTACAACTCTTCCAACTCTTCTCCACCAAGGCAGGACCCAGAAATACCTTCAGCTCACCCTTGCTGAGGATACTTAGTTCACACCCTTGCTGTCTCCTCTCCATAGCTCCTGCCAGTTTGGCTGGGGACTGACAGCACCCTCTCCAGATAGCACTGGAGGACTGGCCAAGCATTGGCTGCCTCTCAGAGCAGGCAGTGACTCAATTCTTCCTGCATTCTGCATTTCCCTCAGTTCAACTCTCTTCTCTCCTACAAGTCTTCTCAAAAAAGTATGGAAATGTAACTTCTATGTTCTTCTGCCAAATATTCCTGACTGGATTACCAGCAGGGCAGCCAGAAGACATCCTGGTTAGTTTGTCTTCTTGTGGCCAGAAATCAGGCTTCTGAGATGTGAGTCCTGAGGTCTCAACCCATGCTAAAACACAACTTTCCCTGTGCTTCCCATGAACAGACTTCACCTCACTTGTTTCTCTGCCTGTGTAACACAAACATGAAAACACTTATTAAAACTAATGTTCAGAAAGGTGTTGGGAGTTCAAGAAACTGGTTGTATATTCGGAGACTGCTGTTCTTTATCACTGAAGAAAGAAGAGAGTAGATCTTCTAACTCAGGAACATACTGAAATGAAGAAATTAAAACTGTATTCAAGTACTTGGGGATATTTGTATTTTGGGGATATATACTGAATACTGAACATAATTTAGAAGGAACTCCAACTATTTTTAAAGAGAGAAAAAGTGACACATGGAAGTTATTTTCATCTTATTGCAGAGACATTGAAGGCAATGCAAATTTAACCCTCACACTGGGAAGGACAAAACTGCAGTACATTCCACTTTCATGAGATTTAAATAAGTCTGCTCGTCATCACAGATGAGTAGACAAAGCTCTAACAAGCAATCTCAGCTCTGTTCCTCCAGAAGCTGCTGCCAGAAAATCTCTTATTTCTTACATCCCCGGAGCATTTTATGCCTATATGGTTATACATGATTTGGACAACAATCATGATCACAAGCTCTTTGTTAACATATCTGTGCTGTGCATAAATTACTGAGCAGTCACTGGTCTGGGCTCATTTTCCACCCAACGCACTGATTTATCCCCATCAATGTAGTGATTTAGCTACTGCAATGCATTCTCTGTTTCTGTCAGATCTTGCTACAAATTCACTAGGCTGAGCTCTAGAAAGTCTCACCCTTTCATTCTCAAAGAAAAATAATCAAGCTAATCCCCTCACTACAAAGAGGCATCTCCACATGGACCATATCAGGTACATCAATTAACCCAGAACTACTGAATCCCCAACTAAACTGGTATCTATGGTGCATTCAGCAACAGAAAACGTAAGAGTGAAAGCGCCAGCTTCCTATACACAACTTTGCCACTTGCAACAGTTCAATAGCAATTAAAGAGGGTGAGCTGGGAAAGTTGCCCTGGGCAAGGACAAGGGTAAGGTGAGCAGGGAAGTGGAAAGGAGAGGGATGTCCCCAGTATGCTGTCAGGATCTGGCAGAGTTAGACCGAATTTTTGTTTCCCCCACTGGCCCTAACATATTTTAGCTATTTCAAAGTATGACCATCATCCATGTTCTACTATAGAGAGCTGTACTATAGGGAGGAGGGATTAGACTAGAATCACACAGGAACCATGCACTGCATTCAGTGTCACTCAAACTTCTGAAGTCAGGCAATAGTGAGTTAAGTTACTCACCGAAGACACCTAAGCCCTGCTTTCTTTAAGCAACTGTAATTTAATTCACGTATTTTGCACAAAAAGAGTATAGATATTTTTCTAGAATTGAGGCTCTGACACTGAATCCATCTCATTGCTAAATCTAAGCACGTTTGCATGAGACATATTAAACCAAAGCCTCCCACACAGTTGTGCACTCAAATTTTAGTCTGGTACCCAGAATTAACCCTGTTAAATTTTACAACCATTTCTTTTATTCTCAGCCACACAACTATCACACAAGGTTGTACTTTCACAGGCCTACCAATGGACACCCACAACTCCCTCTTCCCTCCTACATCAGCAGCCCTGACAAGACCATGGGAGTCCACCACTTAAACATGCTATAAAACTTTGGCGTTGGCCATTCTGTATCCCTTAAAGAATCTCTCTTGATTTCTTTTGATTATATAATTGGGGTGGATAATCTCATCCCTCAATAACAGCTCTCTCAAGCTCCTCCAGCTGATCCCCTAAACCCTTAATTCAGCATCATCTAAAGATGAGGACACAGACAGATACCAGCAGACAACTCCTTACTGCCCATTCCAGGTGGCAAAGTTAAGGTTGCATTAGCACGTACCTTGATTCCTCACTCTGGTTTTCATAGATGAGAAAGTTACAGAACTGCAGATCCTGAAAGAGCATGAGATATTACTGAGCAATTCTGACAATGTGTTAACAGACTTTTCTACAGTGGAACTGGAAGGATTACTGAGCTAATGGCCAAGCTTTTCAAATCACAAGCTCATCCACTTCCCTCTCACTCTTCCATGTGGAATCCTCTCTCCCCTTGTGTGACTACCCCATTCAAAAAAATTAGGGCAGTTTATCTCTCATGAGCCTTTAATGCACTGTTGGCCCTGTTTTATTGGTTTAAGAGCTTAAGCATGGTGTTCTTGTTTGCTGTAAACTTAGTCATAAGCCTAACAAGCTTGGGTTTTACCTATGCAAACTATTCTGTAGAGTACAAAATGTGTACATTTTTTTTCATGTAAAGAAATATGTTTGCATTTGAAACTGATGTGGAATATGGGAAAAATTTTGCATCCTGCAAATACTGTAGCCACTTTCAGTTCTGACCTTCAGCTTGTGTTTCTGTGTTGTAAAACTGACAGTATAAAACCTGAACACACATAGAGAAATAGGGTAAGTTTTAATGGATACCTTTAACATTCAGCTTGTGAAACTGTAATGTGTTTGTGCTCAGGACTTTTAAAAGGGTGTCTAATTTTCACATGAAACATCTAGTACTGTGCTCGTTTTTATAGCAGAAAGCCCTCGAAATCTGCATTTACACAATCAGTAAAGCAAAGAACAAGACTGTACAGAAAAGACGTAAGAATTTCAAATATTACAGTAACATGGAGTGTAGGACATGTCTGGCTATGTGGATAACAAACAAGGAAAATAAATGTAAAACAAAAGGAACACGTTTAAATTGAAAATTAACACCTTATTACAAGCACCAACAGAAAGATAACCCCGCAAGGGAAGAAAATCTTACCTTTCTGGCACACATAAGTCTCGGAGAAGGTGTGCAACTCCGGTAGATGTGAACACAAACTTAGGACTAGAGGAACACTAGCTTGGAAAAGAGCCCTTCTTTTCTCTTGGAACCCTTACGATTTTATGTTTCTGTGATTCTTCTTTTAACAACAGTATAAAGCTATTTTACAGGTGTATCTGTACAAGGAGATTGGATATGTTTTATTACTAAACTACACTGATCTGTATGAGGTAGATATACTTACTCATACTGCCAATACATAGTTATCTTAGCCTGTATGAGGCAACAAATACATACTGCTTCAAATCTAAGGTGCCCTTCTGACTTCTGCTCATAGCGACAGGGAGTCCAGAGGAAAGCTGGAGAGGAACCTTTTACAAGGAGATTTAGTGACAGAACAAGGGGAAATGGCTTTAAATCAAAAAAGGGTAGATTAGATATAGAATCACAGAATAGTTAGGGTTGGAAAGGACCTTAAGAATATCTAATTCCAACCCCCCTGCCATGGGCAGGGATGCCTCACCCTAGACCATGTTGCCCAAGGCTCTGTCCAACTTGAACAGGAAGAATATAAGGAAGAAGTTCTTTACTATGAGGGTGGTGAGGCACTGGCACAGGTTGCTCAGAGAAGTTGTGGCTGCTCCATCCCTGGCAGTGTTCAGGGCCAGGTTGGATGCGGCTTTGAGCAACCTGGTTTAGTGGAAGGTGTCCCTGCTCATGGCAGGGGGGTTGGAACTGGGTGATCTGTAAGGTCCCTTCCAACCCAAACCATTCTGTGATTCTATGATCCTTTACTCCTAAGCCTTCTCATCTCTGATGTCTTCCATTCATACCCAGTTCTGTCAGGCCTTGAGAGATGGTCTCCAGCAACTGGAACTGTAGTGAGATTAGGTAAGACTGAAAACAACATTACGACAATCTTGCCTGCTGTATTTTGCATGCGTTTAATTGCACAAATATGAAAACGCATGACTTCCTTATTACATCTGTCCCATTTTTCTTGGTAATAAATCAAATTAAGGTGTCATTTCATTAGGCAGTAAATACGTTGGTGTGTACTTCTACTGTGGTTGCTGCAAGTCCTAAACAAATGAAGGAATGCATGATTACATCTATGCAGGAGGTGGAAGAACACACAAGATGAAGTTCACACGCTACACTGATAAAGAAGAAACAGGAGAAACTAAAGTGGAAATTTGGTGCAGGGACTTTCTACAAAGGAACACCAGAGACAAGATGCTGAGAACAGACAGACCAGTAATGGCTCTGCTGGAAGGACTGATTAGTCTGGGCATTACATCTGAAAACCAGACAACACTGGCTCAGCTGTTCAGGACAGACAACTGCTGGCTCAACTACACAAGGAGCCACAAGTCCTTCACTTAAAATTTCACACTCATAGGAGGTTTAGCCATAATATTAAAATTACACACAGAGTAAATTCCTCTATGGTAGTACAAATACATCTTCTTTATTTTGTGAATTGTATTAACCTATCAAATCTGAAATCTGTGTGCTGCACTGACCTTCATACATTCAATGGTCCCCAGGTGTAGATATTTTACAGGCAGTTAGTGTGACCATTATATAAGTTCAAATATATAGAGATGAGATGAAAACTACACTTTCCAACATAATTTTTCGTTCTCTGACTTTCAGCATTAGAGAAGAATAAAAGAATTAGAATTTAAAAAATCAGAATAAGGATAAGGATAAGAAGGATAGGATAGGATAGGATAGGATAGGATAGGATAGGATAGGATGGGATGTATCAGTTGGAGGGACCTACAGTGACCATGTAGTCTAACTGCTTGACCTCTTCAGGGCTGATGAAAAGTTTAAACATGTTATTAAGGGCACTGTCCAAATGCCTGTTAAACACTGACAAGCTTGGGCCACCTCTCTAGGAAGCCTGTTCCAGTGTTTGACCACCTTCTCAGTCATGAAACACCGAGATGTTGTTCTCTTGCATGTTTTTTGCGTGGCTTTCTGTGGCTCCACTCAGTGTTACAAGATAGGCATGTGTTATTTCCAGCAACACCTAATGACTATCACCTCTTCAGTCACTATATCCAAGTTACAGTACTCAGAAAACTTAAATTTTTATTGTTTTATTATAAGGCCATCAGGAAATAATGTTCTAGGGAATAATTTGCTAGGGAACATGGTAAATGCTTCAGAGGAAAAGTTAAAAAGACAAGCTAGTTTCAAAGTGTTTTTAGTTCAGTCTTCCTCGTGGCAAAGCAAGATTGCCAAACATGAAGGAGGTTTACAGGGAAGTACATGAAATAAACCTCAGTGGGTTTTCTTTCCTATCATACCTGAACAATTGAATGTAGTATAAATATTTGGCAGATGAAGAAGCATCTCTTCGTTTCATTGTTTCTCTAAACCAGAGAAAGAATAAACCAACAACAAACAAAGCCAGTAAGCCCCTGGGTGAATTATTCTTGAGCACTTTGCCTCCCAGGCAAATTTCATTCATGCTTATTACACATGATTTAAGCCTTAGATGTGGAAAACGAGATACAAGCCCTGGCAACATGGAGCAGCAGATCTGTTTGTAACACAGCCTGTAACACTGAGCCTTTCTGGCACCTGGATGTGAAGGGTGGAAACCTGCTCACACAGAAGTGCTCAAGTGTTTTTCCCCACTCATGGAGGTGTCATCACAGGGGCACACCTAAGCCCTATCCTCAGAGAAAACATTTTGTGACCCACGTTACTATGTTGGATGCCTGTCACGTTATCAGGTGTCATTGCTCAATTGCCATCCTTGGTGCATTGACGTTCACCTGCCCTCAGGTACGTGAGTGAGCTTTGCACCAGGACCCGACGGCCTCCGCCAACACTCAACCACCAGGTGCCATTTTGTGGCACCCGACCACCTCACGCAGCCTCCGCCCACCTGAGGGGGCTGCGAGCGGGCGGCGGCGGAGGCCGCCATCCTCATGCCCATAACCATGACTCTGCCTATGCCTATACCTGTACCTGTACCTGTGCCTGTACCTATAGCTATGCCTATGCCTATGCCTATGCCTATGCCTAAACCTAAACCCTCTGCCCGAAGGCTCCGGCCGCGCCGCCTCGCCTCCGCCTCGCCGTGGCAGCACTACGTTTCCCAGCAGCCCCGGGTGGGAGAACGGCGCCGTGGCGGCCGCGGGGGCTGCTGGGAGAGCCGTTAGCGGGGCCCGTGAGGGGAGTATGGCTCGGTTCGCGTTCACCGGGGCGGCTCGGCACCCGCGGCGGCCGGTAGCGCGCTTTGCTGCAGGACGCGGCGGTCGCTCAGTCCCGTTCCTCAGTCCCCCTCTGGTTTTCCGGAGCATCAACGGCTCGATGCAC
>JANHGB010045363.1:0-14213 GCA_026283785.1 Coracopsis vasa | reverse complement strand
CGGGCCGGAGGATAAACAGCAGCCTAAGACATCCCAGAGCCCCCCCCACGCGCACACCCCAGCCGTAGAGTCGCCTTATTGTGCCCCCACATCTGCCCCATGGATGGGGGGAGCTCTTCGGTACGAGGCTTTGGGGGCACAAGCTCAAGACCCCCCTCAAACCCCTTCTGGGGGGGGGCAGTGGCCGGTAACACCCCCCGGTCAGTGCCTGACCTGTCCAGTATCGCCCTCGCTCACAAAACGCTTATGGCCCCCCTGGAGGATGAGGATGAAGAGGGACAGCCCCTCGGGTTGTTTGTCCCCACTCTGATGCCCCCCCCCCGGTGCCTCCCACTCCCCTTCAGTGCTCCTCAGTACCACCCGGTACCCCTCGATACTCCCTTGTGGTCCCCCGCTGCCCCCAGTACTCCCCAGACCCTCCTCAAGACCCCACCTCCTCTCCCGCCGCACCGGGCTCGGACGCAGGGCGCGGTGCTGGTCCCGCTCAGGGTTTATTGCCCGGAGGGGTTGCGGATGCAGGGCAGCCCCGGAACACGCCACCGGCGAGTGCGGTGCAGCCGCAGCGCCAGCCACTGCTGCTGCCGGCCCGACAGGTAGGACTCGGGGACCCCGGAGCGTGCCAGACCCGCGGCACCGGATGGACACGGAGCAGGAGCCACCGACACCGGAGGCTCCAGCGTGTCCAGGCCCTGCAGGATCCCCGCTCCCGGCTCCGGGGGGTGCGGGCCGGGATCGCCTCCAGCCGCCGCCCGGCCCTGGTGGCCGCGGAGCCGCTCACCCCTCGCCGTGATCCCGCCTGTCCCGTGCCCGCATTCATCGCGTTGGGATAAGCCCCGGGAGAACCCGGTCTCCACAGCCTTTATTCCCGCAAGAGCTGCGGGAGGGCGCTTCTTCCCTCGCCGCTTCCCTTCTGCTCGGCACGGTGCGTCCCGCGGGACAGTGCCCGCCGCCCGCCCCGCACATGCCATTCCCATTTTGGGAAGCCGAGTCACTGACCTTCGCAGCAGCGCAAGCCAGAGCAGGGAGTAGCGTCTGCAGCAGCAGCCGCCCGCTCCTGCGTGAGCCATGACCCGCACCCCGGCCCCGCATGAGGCTGAGCGCCAGCCCGCACCCGGCGAGGCTCAGAGCCCGACCGCGGGGTGGTTTAAGTGCAGAGTCACGACACACGGTGCCCGGAGCAGCAGGTAAGTGCGGGAGGAGGAGGACGCGAGGCGGTGGAGAGCAGAGGGGATGGCTGCGCAGCATGGTCCAACTGTCCCGATTGCCACCATCCTCACCCAGCCCACGCCGACACGTTCCCAGAGCCAGACTGCTGCTGTCATCCTGGCGTATTCAAATGCCTCCATTACTCATCAAGAACAAAGTAGGATATCGAGTAAATGAAAAGCCACCACATGGCACCGTCCCCTGCCTGCTACTTAGGGCTGCTTCCCTCTCCACTTTTCAAAGGCTGCCGTCCATGTCTGCAGCAAGATCAGAAATCCTCCAGCTCGGGCAAGGCTGCTCCGGATCAGGGAGGAAGCAGGTACCAGGGCTGCGAACGCCGGTCAGCATCGGAAGGGAAAACAAGAGCAGAGGTACATATCCCTGATCGGAAAGAACACTCCAGGTTTCCCCACATCAGAGGGCAAGGAAGCAGGTCTTGGAGTGGGATACAGGCAGCTCCTGGCCAAGGCAGCAGGCACAAGTCTTGCCTCCTCCAGTGACTTCCAAGCCGGATTCCTGCACAAATTGTCCCTCCAGCTAGCACCACCACACACAGCACTGACAAACGGGTCAAACTCTGCAGGTTCTCTGCCCAGTTCTGACACTAACTCCGTGCATATCCTCTGCTCCTCAGCCAGAGAGGTGGGCAAGACCCCTCTCACCTCCAAAGGAAATGTGGAGGACTGGCAGCATTGCTGCTGGGCTTGAATAATAAGGAGCACTGTCTGTCACCTAAGGCCACCGGGGTCCTTCCTTCCATGGTAAATGGGTCTCCACCATGCCCGGGGACGATGGTATCAGCAGCCCCAGTCACTGCGCTCCTTCACGGAGCCCAGGCAGACCCTTTCCCCTTGCAGTCTGCAAACAGCGCTCTGCATTTAGCACATTTTACCTCATTTTTACCTCCCCCCATTTCCCCCAGCAGCGGTTTGAAGTTCTCTCACCCTTTGCTGGCAGCTGCCATGCAGAGAGACAAGCTCACTGTCCTTGATCTGCTTTTCAGGGCTTCTATAAAGTAGGGCAGCAGCATCAACCCAGCGTCAGGCTTTTGATACATTGCTGGAGTAGCCAAAAATAATAACAGGCAGCTTCAGTCAATCTTTTCTTTCTCCAGTCAGCAGCGGCAGCAGCAGCACAGGGGTCCTTTGTGTGCCAGAGCAGAAGTATGGTGCACACCGGACTGAAATCCCGCTCAGCATCCCCCAGCCATTCCAGCCTGCGAGCCGGGCTCACCGGCAGCACCCAGGGAGCGCAGCAGGGTCCGCACCAGGGAGCCTTTGCCTTGTGGGGTCCCCTCACCTACAGCCATGCTTTGCTCCCCGTGTTTCGTTTAGCACCTTATCTCCCTCGCTGTGGCGGAACGCTAAGGTCAAGTTACAGTTTTACCAAGGCTGTTATCTTCCTGGCACGGCAGGAAAAGGCAGAGCCTGAACTTTGGAATGAGCCCTCAGAGAGGCAGCAGGACAGGAGAACCAGGTTCTCTGCAGCCCAACACTGGCCTATGCTGCACATTCAGACACAGTATGAGGACAATCTGGAAGGAGGTACGGAACCCAACAAGCGTGATGTGCTGTTGGCCTGCGTTCCAGCAGGAAGCAGATACACCGGGAATGGTGGCAGCTCCAGCTCACGTAAGGACCCAGCGCAGCTGCACTGCTGCTGCCAGCGAAAGAGCTGGGAACTGCCCAGCTGGATTTCCCCTGTTCCAGACCTGAAATTCCAGAAGGTCAATGCAGGACAGGCACAGGAGCCTGGCATTGGGAGATGTAGTAACGGGTGAAGTTGGAGCCCACCGGCGCCCTGTGTATCCTGCTGCTCTTTCCCACCTCCACAAATAACGTGTTTCCCACCAGTGACGTGCTGCCATGGCCCTGCCCCAGCCATCGCGCTGGGCCTGGGTTGGTGTCTAAACCACACAGCTCCTTGGGGCCGTGGGTCTGCATGCACAGGTCAGTCATTCCCCCCACAAACCTCTGCAGACCAGAGCCTTGGGGACGGCTCTTTCCCCCTCCCCATGGAGTGGGAGACCATAAAGAAACCTCACTCCATTGACTCAGTGTTGAAATACAGCTGCAGTGAGCATTGCCACCACCAAAAAGCAGCTAATTTTGTTCCAAGACAGGGTTTATCCCAGCTTCCTTCAAGCAAGCTTGTACCTCATTCCTCATCTGCACAAGGTGGTGTTTCCCTGCCGACTGTTCTCCCCACAGGCGGCTCTGTTTGAGGGTGATACACGGGTGTACGACAGTCAGAGCTACTACTACCGCTGCCAACACCAGCATCCTCCCAAGGCACAGTATGTGACCTTTTCCCCTTCTTCACATTTGCACCTCCTGTTCCTGTGGGATCCCAACACCTACCCAGTGACTCACTGTTTAAGAAGTAGCACTTGTGACAGGAAAGTCCCTGCACTTCATCACAGGGCAGGTAACACAACACCTTGGATGGGTTATTACAGCCATTTCCATTCACAGTTAGTTCAGGCATTATTATCTGTATTATTTCTAGTCCTCTTTCTCTGGGTTGCTTTTTCTCCTTCGTCCCAGCCAGGCCTGGGTTATTCCCTTTCCTGGGCTGGATAGAGGATGGTCAGACACTGCTTTGCCTCCAGTCCTCTGGGCAGTGACCTTTCCAAGCCCCTGCTGTGTTTACCCTTTTGAGCTCTTAAGCCCAGGTATCTCTCACTTTTTATTGACTGTGAAGCCAGTGCTTTATCACCACACTGTCTATCACTGGGGAAAAAATGAATTCCCTAAAAGCCGTGAAGAGTTAGCAGTGGAAGGGACTGTGATTATCCACATTTATTCCAGTTTTACAGTTAAGATCAAATACCTGCTGATGTTGTAAAAAGCAGTTTGAACAATGCCATATTTCAGCCTAACTAACATGAAAAGACATGTCACTGCAGAGCTGGCTGGCTGTTAGTGGGGTGGCCACAGTCATCATTGTGGGGGTCTTCTGAAAAACTCGCCAGTGCCTGTACCACAACCTACAGCATCATCAAGCAACATCAGAGGTCACTGCAGGTACCATTAAACTGCCTGTCAGAACTCCCAATGTTCCTCCATCAAATCACACATTCACATGGAGCTCAACAGCCTGAACCCTTAGCTGCATTTGTGTGTGTTTTGTCCTTAAGTTCAGTTCCAAGCAGGTAATTTGAGGCTGAGGGCACAGAAATGCCCCAGGCTTAAACACAGGGATTATTAAAGATTCCTTCACCTGCTCTGTTCTGATGGGCTGGATGCTCACAAGAGCCGGGCTGCAGCCATGAAGCAGAATTGACCTCTGGACTTCCTAGGAACCAGGCACCGTGTCCAATAGTATTTACACTGAAAGAATATTTAACCTCTGACTAATGCTGCCTTTTACACAGCATTTCATAGCAGCTGGGCAGTTCATCTGGACCGGCCAATTTCTCTTTCTGCTTGTAATTAGCTTCACTTTTCTGCTCTCCTGAACAAGAGTTAGGCTTTCCTCTAGGAATATAATCCCAATCAGCAGGAAACCTGTCTTTGCTGAGATGCCACTCATCTTTCCAGGAGGTTTTATTTAAAACCCAGCATTGCTATTAGCAGCAGATTTTAGAGAGCTTTCTGTGAGGTGCCATTCCTGCAAACATTCACTCTCATTTTGGGCTATTAGTCTCGCTCCGGAGACACCGCTTAACATTCCACGACAGTGTGAGCCAAGGAGCATTTGCAGGAGTCAAGTTCTGAATTTCAAATCACAGGGGTACCGATGACTTTGAGCCTGACAAACACAAAGAGATGGTTTAGCATCTAAGCTACATTTTATTTTGATTTGTCCTGTCTGACAGTATTGGTGTCTCTATAATAGCATCAGTGTAATAGGTAATAGCTGATTTCAGAGACTGAATGATGCTCTTAGACAAAATGATGTTCTTAAACAAAATGATGTTCTTAAAACCCAACATCCAATCAATGGAAAGTCAGAATAAAGTTAGGGAAATGTTCTGCTGCTGCTGAACTTCTTCCTTCAAAAAGGGAAGAAAAGCTCAAAGCCTTTTAAACTTTGTTTTGATTGTGTGCATTTTATCCAGAGATGGCACCAGGATATAAAGCTAATTTCTTCCAATTGCTATCTGCCTTCTAGCCAGATAGATTTTAGTGTCTTCTAGGGATATAAAGCACATCCTTCTCATGGGAACCTTCTTTTCAGATGGAATGAGAGATTCACACCAATGAAGCTGGTGATTTTTCTATGGCTTTCAGAGCTGTAACTGTAGGCAATCCATCCTGGGGAGCACACACTATCCCCTGCTCTCCTCTGCCTCCGGCATGTTACTCGACCCAGAAGTCCTTGGAAGACAGAGTGGTTTTGCACTCTGGCATCCGAGAGTACACTGGCAAGGTAGAGGCCAAGCAGAACACACTAAGGAACATGGAGGGCAGACCCAGTGCCTGAGTGGGGGCACCAGGCCATGGCCAAGCACCAACAGAAAGCGTAACCCTGACACAGGGAGCATAGCACCTCCACAGACAGCCCCATCCTGAACACATCCCCAGATCCCTGAGCAGGAAGCTGTGTCTGCAGGATCCGTGCAGCAATGCCTGACAGAAATCCCCACTGCAGCCCCCATCTTCCCCAATGTACACTAGGAAAAGGAAAGACACTTTTAAAGATCACCTCACTGGTTTTTCCCACTCTCTCCACATCTCCTTCCTGACTCACACTGATAACCCCTTTCCAGGAATGAGCCGTCTGGTTTTCCTGGAGCACGTACAGCTCTGCCACCCCGCTGGGACCCCGACCCTCTGTCACCAGGAGTTAAACCGTGCAATACCAGGGTGCACAGCATCACTTCTCCAGCTCATGTGTTCAAGTGTCACCCGTGCCGAGTTCCGGCGCTGCCCGGACAGCGCCTTCCAGAGCTGCTGTAAAAATGGTGATTAAAATTTACAAACTGTGAAAAACTCTTTAAAAAAAGCTCAAATCCTGGCTCTGCCCTAAATTAAATTACAGGCACAGCCTGCGGGGGGGGGGTGAGCACGGAGCCAAGCTTCCATGCACTCCTTATCCACAGCCTACACCTGCTGCTCCCTCCTGAAAGTTTAACTAATGAACAGAGTGTACAGCCCAGAGGATTTCAGATAAGGGAAAGGTCAGAGTGAAGACTGGGGAGTGAGGCACCGACTGAACAGGGTTCAGAAATGACAGCACTATTTTAAACCTGAAATTAATTCTTTTCAATAAATTAGGGCGAGTGAGCATCCCCCCAACCCAGAGAGTGCAGCTCTCCCTGGATAGAGACTGCTGGTGGGAGAGCAGGGCACGTCCACGCAGGAATCAGTGCTAACACCCTCAAAAATTAATCTCTGACAATTACTTCAACAGAATACAAATGATTTTATATAAATCTGTGTATAGCGAGAGCTGATAAAGTACCACAGTGATACCTGGAGAGTCCAGACTGAAAGAAGAGGGGTTTGTCTGTTTTACTCAGGGTTGGTGTGGTCTCTCTGCCCTTTTTGTGCCTCAGTTTCCCAACTGTGGACATAGGTCCTTATATCAGTGAATCCAGTAAAGCTGCTGGGGTCTCTTAAGGCTAGTTATGGTTGCCCAGGGCTGAGGATAAGATGTGGCTCCCTGAAGATGGAAACACAGGCTAGTCTGCTTCAAGTGAGATTCATGGTTTGTGATCTCAAAATGTAGGCAGGATGGCATTCTCCAGGGAAGGGAGGAACAGCTCTCACCAGTAAGTGTGTTGGACTCAGAGGGTGTTCATGAAAGCAGATGTGTTTACACAGTATGCCCTGGGGTACCTGCAGCACAGATCTGGCCTTGGTGGCTGTGTTCTCTGTGACACACATCGGCTCCAACAGACCTTCCAGCCTAGAGAGCAGACGGGGTGCAGGAACCTCACACCCATCTTCTCTTCAGGGGATGAAAGCTCAGCTCTATATTTGTTCTTGGCTCTCTTCTCTGTGATAGCAAAAGAACAAGGTTGGCTTTAAAAATGGCTTTAAACTGACAGAGGGGAGATTTAGATTAGATAATAGGAAGAAGCTCTTCCCTGTGAGGGTGCTGAGGCACTGGCACAGGGTGCCCAGAGAAGCTGTGGCTGCCCCATCCCTGGCAGTGCTCAAGGCCAGGTTGGACACAGGGGCTTGGAGCAAGCTGCTCTTGGTGGAAGGTGTCCCTGCCTGGGGCAAGGGGTTGGAACTGGATGAGCTTTAAGATTCCTTCCAACACAAACCAGTCTCTATGATTCTCTATGATTCTAAGTTTAAAACCCTCTAACTGCCATAACCAACACATGAGCTTCCAACAGAGAAGTCAAACCAGCACTGGTTTTCCTAACATTTGATGGCTGACTTCTCTCAGAGAGATTAAATTACACCCAGTACATCACTGTGACCAGAAATTCTACCATCTTCTGGATTTGACGTGGAGATTCCTGAGTGAGCTCTGTGAGCAGCCCCGGCTGGTACATGGGTATCTTCATCCTCATCTTCTACACAAGGGAACCAGAGGGAAACTTGAGCAAAAGTTTCATATGCAAGAAGGGAACAGAGGCAGCAACAGGGACCAATCTGTGCCCTGATTCAGTAGCTGTGCAGTAGGAACCATTTCCTTTTGTAACCAAGTTATTTCAAATCAATCTAGTCAGGCAGATGCAAAGCACTGACACAGATGCACTGAAACTGGTTTGATCCTGGCCTGAACAGGATTAACTTGCCACAGTTATTAACCAAATTAAACTCCTGCTCATCTTCATTGCAAAAAGGGCTGCATTTTACACTGAGAGTTGTGCAGAATCGTCATAGAGACAGAATCCCGGAGGATTTTCCTTTGCACTGGGTATCCAGGGTCACTGCACAGCTCCTCACAACCTGCCTCGGCCTCAGTTAACTGCTGAGGTAGGAGTGTTTCTGTCTCATCTGCAGTTTTACTCCATTCTTAATGTGCAAACCTACATTTGAGGCCATTAGCCTGCACTGATCACAACAAGAGTTAAAACTGGACACACGACACAAAGAGCCTGAGCTGATGTAACTCAACTGCATTAAAATAAGCATAGTGCCATGGACACATCTCCTGCAGATCTAGCCCTAGTTCCACTGCTTACACCCAGTCCTGGCTCCTGCCTTTTCCACTCACTTTGTGGTTCCCCAGTTCCAAAGGGTTAAATCTGCACAGTGGAAAACAGGAATTCTTATTTTGCTTTCTTCTACAAAATTCAGTGTGTTCTGATCTGGGAAGTTTGGGGTTTGATTTTGTTCTCCCATTTAATTTCTTAAACCAATGATTTCCACAAATAGCTTTTCTTCCTGTGCTGGAATATAAACCCATCCCTCAAGAGGGCAGAGCCTGCACCCCCAGCCCCGCCGCCCATCCTCTGAACTGCCACTGGGTCAATGCCACTAAACCACTTTTCTTATCCTGACAGATGCTGAGCTTAGCTCAAATCCCTGGGAATACCCGGGGCCAGCGTATGTTCTCATCAACAGAACTGCAATCTGCTCCTCAGCTGAAGAGCCTGCCCTGGATGTGCTCCATCGCGGCTAAAGCCGGACTCTGTTCTGGAGGGGGCATGTCTATGGGCACATGTGGCTGATGCCGGCAAAGGGCACTGCACCTTCTCTGGTGAGGAATGAGATGAGGCAAAGAGAAGGGACAGAATATCATAGACTCACACAATCATGGAATGGTTTGGGTTGGAATGGACCTTAAAGCTCATCCAGCTCCAATCCCCTGCCACGGTCAGAGACACTTTCCACTAGAGCAGCTTGCTCCAAGCTCCGTCCAGCCTGGCCTTGAACACTGCTGAACTCTGTGGTCCAGCTTTGCAAATTCCTCCCCAACATCCACTGCCCTCACTTTGCTTGTTCCCAGCCCACTGCCACCTCCTTTGCTCATTCCCTATACCTCTCTTCCTGCCCAAGACTCAAGCAGATGTAACACAGGTTGAAGAGGAAACACAAGCAATTAGAAACCCAGTGCTGCCCCGGAAGAAGGAAGGACCTGGATCTGCAGCATCCCCAGCGTGGGGAAGGGCAGAGGCTAGAGCAGGTTCCCACCTGGTACCAGAGCCTGCCCTCAGCTCCCAGACAGAGCAGCCAGCACTGGAGCAGGGGAGCCAGAGAGGAGAAGAGCGGATGGTGCTGCCGGGTGGGCACGGAGCAGGCAGTGCCAATGGGATGAGGTGACTCACCTGGCCGGGTGGCAGGAGCCGCTGGCTGGCGGTGCTGCCTCTCCTCCCCACCAGCCTCGGCAGCACCAGCCCGCGTGTCTTTATATACCAACCAGAGGAGCAAAACTGAAAGCAGCAGCAGCAGCAGCGTAGCTCCCAGGTGAGCACCGCACTGCAAACACGGGAAAGCAAAGTCCAGCCCAGCCCAGCCAGTCCCAGCTGCTTTCCGCCTGTCGTCACCAGAGCTGCACAACGAGCACTGAAACCTACCATGGCTCTATAAAACAACCAGGACCATGTACAAAGGGTGGCCCTGGATTGTCCTGTCCCTCCTTTCCAGGACAGGGCTGACCCCAGCCATCTCCAGGCATCTCTGTTCCAGCCCTGGAGGCAGAGCAGGATTCATGCAGGGGACAGGCAGGCACAGGCAAGGACAGGTGATTCAGCTGAAGCTCCCAAACCAGTTCAGGTGATGGGCGAGCTCCTTTCAGCTGAGCTGTGCCCCCTCCCCAGCCAGAAGCCCCTCCAGGAGCCCAGCCACTGTCCTCATTGGGTGTCCCCTACCCAGGTCAGGTGGGGCTGCAATGGGGAAAGGCCTTGGGGGACCTCCTCCAGTGCCCCTTCTCCATCGCTCCTCCAAAGCACAGCTGCCCATCTCAGTGCATACTGGCTTCAAACTGTGAGCTGAAAAGCTCCATCTGCTGTTATCAGCCCCCCACTATTACTCCTCTCTGCCTGTGCTGTATTTGTAGGTCCCTGACTTCATCTTCCAGACCAGTCCAATTGCTGCCAGCTTCCGAAAGCTAGGCACACACACTCACACACATACACCCTCGGGAATGGTCTCACTGGAGCATGATTCGCTCCAGCCCTGGCTGCACGGCTGTGCGCATGCCTGTGTGTGAGGGCTGTCTTTCCATTAGGAAATCAACAGCTTGTCAACAGGAATTACACAAACAGACCCTGGCTGACCATGAGCAACTGAGCACACTGTGAGTAAGTCACTGCCTGACCTCCAGTCTTATCTCATTTACAGAGCACAAGGCCAATTCAAATAGCTGGGCTCATGTGTCATTGAAGGGGTGGGACATGGACAGTACCGGTGCCATGGTAACTTCCGAGAAGTTAAAACAATTCCCAAGGGAGTAAAATGTTCCACAATTCCATCCCTTCTTCTCTGAACACTTGAGAAAAGCCCAACTGGTGAGGCTCAGGTTGGCTGCTGATGGGGGGTAATGCAAGGATAACACAAGCTACTCTTTCCCGTGTGCAGAGGGATGTGTTCAATGTCTGCAGTCTCCAACTCACATCTTCTGCACAAACCAGCTGCACCACGGCTGCCAGCAGCACATCCACAGCCTGGAAAAGCTGCCAAGCACCTCTCTGAAGTGTCCATGTTCAGGAATGATGGGATCAAAACTCAGATTTCTTGTTTACTTTTGTTTAGTTTTGTGTTTTTACAGAGATGAGAGTTGGTGGCAAGTGTAACCCTAGTCCCGGGGCAACAGGCAGCTCTAGCTGGGGCTGGCAGCAGAGTATGTGCTTCCCACAGTGGTTCACATGCATCGGGCTCAGTCCTGCTCTGATGGGTTCACCTCGAGGAGGGAGAGCCGAGGCTGGTCTCCACTCTCATGTCTCCCACCCTGCTCTGCTGACCCCAAGGGGTGACGGTGCCAGGACAAGCACTGATTTCCAGGGCAAACACCATGTATTTAGTCCCAGCCAGAAGCACTGGTCACTCCTGGCACAGGGTTCCCTTAGAGCCCTCCTAGTGGAAAAGGACGCAGCCGTTGGAGCAGTCAGGTCCCTTGGACAAAGCACATTTTCCTCAGCAGATGCATTCCTGCCCATGGTGAGTTAATGAAAGCCTTTAGTGAAGCTGCTTGGGAAGATGAATCACTTCACTCCCCTTCTGTTTTTACTTTAATAACGACCAATGTGATTGTCTCGACAAAAGGAAAGCAGCTGGGAGGAAGCTCGGAGGGAACCCAAACTGGTTCAGTGCCTGCCTGAGACGTAACGTCAGACAGTGCCTGACCCAGACCCTCCTCCTGCTCAGACAGCGAGATGCAGCCAAGGGATGAATGTTAAGTCTGAATGCTATTGTTTGGAAGAAGGCAATAAAACCCCCTGCATTAGATTGATGTGCCATTCCTGAGTACAGTCCTGGTGCCTTTGACATGTGCCTCCCCTTACACTACCCCATAAACACTTTATTACCTTCTACACTTTAAGAAACAAAAATGCTTTTCAATGCCTTTGCCTGTGGAAGTGTGAAGGCAGCTTCCTCACAAATCCAGTGACATCCCAAGTGCAGCCAGAAAGCACAACTTGAGTTGTTCACCATGAAGACTTCCACGACGTGAATGACTGTGTCTCTGAGGATGGGAGATGTGCCACACGCTGCATTTCGGACTCCGCAGCCCTTTTATCTAAGTTGGTTTTTAACTTCATCTTTGTCTCGCTCCATGACAGTTCTGAGGTTTTTGGCATCCTAACTGCAGCCTGGCTTGTCAAGCTGAACATCAACAGAGCCTTTACATGTACGTGCGAAATGAGAATAGAGACAAAAATAGTTCTTAACTCTGCTTTTAGAATACTAAACAAGCAGAATGGCTGTGTTCCAGGAACGGGAGGGGTCTGAACCATTTCTGATCCACATCTGGTTAACACTGTCCAGCACTGCTGGCTTCAGTGGAGTTGCTCCTCAGGCTTGACAGGAGGGCTTTCCTGCTTGCACTTCTCCTTACATGACCACGTTAGCAGGTAGCACAGTACAAGAGGAGCAAACCTGAAGCAGGAAGAGTTGGTGCCCTGTCTGTACTCCCCAATCCTCCCTGGACACTGACACGGACTCCCTCAGAGACCTCAGCCTTCCGCATGCGAGCAGGAGCAACGTCCATCCCTCTTGGTGCTCACAGGGCTGTGCGGAGCCTCTCGTGCTTCCAGCACGATGACGCTGCCTTGCCCTAAATCAGATCCAGACAAACTGTTTCTCAGAGACCATCCCAGCTTGCTGCAAACACTAAAACAAGTTTGGAAACACTGGGAACACTGGACTCCATTAAAAAGAGGCGATCCATGCCAACGCTGAGAGAACAAGAATGTGACCTAGCGGGACTGCCTTGGCTTGCAAATAGTCATGGACAAGCTCGCTCTTTCTCCCTTGCTTTTCACTATTGCCAAGCAGCGCCTCACTCCCTTATTCTGGCAAGTGTCTTGGGTAAAATGTACAAGAATTTATCTCCATGCCAGTGAATTTCAGAGCAGAAGATGGAAAACAGCGCTGGGTGACAGGCCAGAGTTCACAAAGTGCCTGAGCGAAATCCTGTGCGCAGGCCCAGCAGAGAACGGACAAACCCTGCAAAACCACTACTGGGAGGCACAACACCCTGGGCAAGCACCGCAGAGTGCTCTAAAACTTGTGCCACCCTTGGAAGAGATGTGAATTATAACTGGGAGTAATAGACATGGCCCAGGCACTCACTCACCACAAGGTACTTTCCCCATGCTAATAGACCTACCGGAATCAGAGCTGTTCAAGGCCCATTGTAAGAACACTAAAACTCCAGCTACTTGGGCAATTACTGTAAAATACTTTCAGGCAGTTTTTAAAGGCCTTAGCAAGATAAAATGAGGAAAAGACATACTGCTGTTAAAAGGTATGTTAAACACTCGCCTTATCATCCAGCCACTTTATTTTAATGAGGTTTGTTTTACTTCTTCTGGTATTTGCTTTGTGACACCGTGTGAGTCTCAGAGTATTTCTGTGTGAGTGAGATAAAGGATTCTGCTTGAGCAGACTGGGGCTGGGAGTACTGCAGGAGGATGCTGGTCAATGCAGTCAACACTCATGCCCTGTGTCACCACGGGCCAGCAAAGCCTCTGCTTTCATCCCCTAGAAGCTTTGAGTGCTGTAGATCAGCCACACCAGAAGAGAGCTGCATGCCCATCCCACAAGCAGGAACACAGCTACATGATTTTTATTTATGGTGATATTAAACATGCAACAATCATTCCCCACCATCAGAGTAATAAACATCGCTGCTCCATCTGATCTGGAAGCAGCAAGCATGCTCCTCACATTCACAGAGAGACAAAACGCTGAATTATTTATGCTTTGAATAGGAACAAATAGAGAGAAATAAGTTAATTTGGTACAATGCAGGCGAGCAGATTCGGGGCAGATTATTGTACATCCTTCAATCAAAATGTACTCTCTCGTTACTCTAAACTATTGTTTCTCCTCCAAAAGTGGGTTAAAGAATTCTAATTAAGGGATCAGCAGAATCATTTCTGACAAGTTGGTTTAGCTCTGACTATACATGTAAACCCACCATCCCTGTAAATCCTTGAGCATTTACTAGGATACAGCACCAGCCTGCACAGAGCGTTAGGAAAGCAGTGGCTGGGTGGCTTTCTGGAGATGAGTCCATTCAGTTGGTTGGTAGGAGCAAACCTATTCCCAACTTTGTGCTACAAAACTCCTTCCAGAACAAAACAATTCTATCGGGGTAACCAAATGCCAACAAAGTGGAGGAAAAACGGAACCTGAGCTGTTCTGCTCCATATCTGCACTTCTCCTTATCACTAATCCTACCTAAACAGACTTTTCAAAGCTATGTCTGCCCATCTCAGCAGTGATCTACACTACTGCCCTGTTCATTACAGAGGGGAAATAACCCTGGAAATGTCAATTACAGAATCATAATCACAGATTGGTTTGTATTGAAAGGGACCTTAAAGCTCATCCAGTTCCAATGCTTGCCACAGGCAGGGACACCTTCCACTAGAGCAGCTTGCTCCAAGCGTCTGTGTCCAACCTGGCCTTGAACACTGCCAGGGATGG
>JANHGB010045362.1:0-10491 GCA_026283785.1 Coracopsis vasa | reverse complement strand
GTCGGTGTCGATGGAGGCGGGTAGCTGTTGTGTTAGGCCGTGGGGCGGGATGGCTGAGGTGGGATGAGGAGGAAGACGCTGCGATAGGGCACGGTCAGAGGGGAACGCTCTCCACAGTGGCTGTTTGTGGCAGTGTGTGTGGTGCAGGGGTAGCTCAGGCTGCAGCCATGACGTGGCGGCCAGGAGAAGGACTTTTCCCTGACAGGCCCTGAGGAGAAGCTGCTCACCTTTGGGGGTCTCAGCCCAGCAGCGGGAGACAGGAACCCCCACGGGCTGCCAGGTCCAGGCCACGAGGGCGCGGGACATCCATCCATGCCTCAGAACTCTTCCTGGTGCAGCATTCCCGGGACCAGCTCTGTCAGCTGCAGCATTTCCCTGCTCCCGGGGCATCCTGGTTATACTGAACACAGGACCCATCGCCCCGTGTGCAGCAGGCGACATATTTGTGCCAAGTTTGCACAAAAAGGGGTGCTGGGTGGTATCCCACAGAGCTAGCACTCCAACCATAATTTCACCTGTTTGTACAATTCAGCTCAGGTTAGTAAGTCCCTGTAACCCTCCAACCATTTAACAGCTTCACAATTAATTTACATGCAGTTACATCATTAATTCCTTACTATGCATGCTCAGGGAAAGGTCTTTTAACCCGGGCTTGGGTCTTTTGACCTGAAGGTGTGATTTTTATTATTCTAATGAGAATAGTTCATCTAAAAGACACCCTAATGCTGTGCTGACCATCGAAGCCATACCTTGACAATGTCCGCGTGTTTTCAGGATGTAGCAGTCTCTAAGGATAGTTTTTTCTGAGATTCATTAGCCCTGTTTCTTAAACTGCCTATGCATGGCCAAAGCCTCCTCCCCAGCTGTCAATGCTCTTTGTTAGTCAATATTGTTTCCAGGTAATCCTGACCTTGTAGGAGGCCCATTATCTGTTCAAGCTTTTCCTTAGTGACACAAATACCGATTGTTTAACTGTGCATACTTTGAGCAACCTGGTCTAGGTATCCTTGCCCGTGGCAGGGGGTTGGAACTGGAAGAGCTTTAAGGTCCCTTCCAACCCAAACCAGTCTGTGATTATATATATATATTTTTATATATAATATATATATTACATATATGTTTATATATAATAGATATATTTTATATAGATTTAAAATGTGTGTGCATATTAATATATATTTCATATATACATACACATATGGATATTATTATACATAAATGCACACAGATTCTGAAAGTTTGATAATATTCTTTATCTTCCACGCCTTAAAATGACAGCTCTCAGTGAGAAAGACAAATCTGGTCAGTGAAGACAAAATGATGAAGATATTGGTAAATGATATTAATAGCAAAAGACTATTGGAGAAATACAGTTACTATATTAAAAAGGAGGGAGGAATGTGGGAATATTACTCCAGAATACTTACTGCAGGATGAACCTTCCTGGTCATCTTTATAATGGTTTTCATGATGTACACCAAAAATACTTCGCTAACAAGAAAAATGACAATAGAAGTACCAGTGGCCATGGCCTGTTCAGACCAAGAAGTTAGATTATTGACACTGATCAAACCTGGTACCACCACCTTCATTAAAAACACATCTTTAACATATATATTATACATTCAAATATTTAAATTTGGAAAGTTTTGCAGAGTAAGAATTTTGCATTTCATGCCCACTCAATTCATCAACTCTGGCTAATGACAGAGTGAAAAACATGGGAATTACAGCAGTTACAGCACTTCCATTAATGGAAGTTAGCATCAAAATACAAAACTTACGGTTTTGCTGCTGGAATTAAACCAAAGCATCAGTCCTAAGGATGCTACCAAGGAATGCAAAATAAATGAACAACTACTACAACAGCTACAGCTATAAAAAACCACCAGGGAATGTGTTTCAGTGAGCTACCAACATAACCAATCTTCTTGTCAAAACCACTATCTACTAAGGAACATGAAGCCACTGAATTAAAATACTTTCTACCCTGTGATCTAGCCCTTAAGCTAATGTTTAAAGAAATACAGGGCAACATATTAATTCAGTTCTTCATATCAGATTATTAATAGGTAACAAACCAGGAACTCATTACAGGGGTGAAAGAAGTCTACAAAGAGATAATTACATTTGTTGAATACTGAAGGGTAAAAGCGGGATCAGATCGGCCTGGCAGGATCAAGGAAGCACAGATCAGAAATGGCTCCTCTGTCAGAGCCATCACCCCAGTCAAGGTGTTCCAGAGCACATCCAACAGCCACAGGCTCCATCCTCCAGATGAGAGAAGTGCCAGAGGTGACAGAAGGTTGTGCCTCTGCCACCTGCACTACAAGCACTGAAACCCAGAAGAATACTTTAAATGAGTTAGTTACTCATTTCTTGTCCCAACTTCCTGTAACATTTGATTCCGGTTATGGAATGTTTGAGAAACCCCATTCCAGAGAAGCCAAAAAATGAAATGAATGATTTAAATAAGAAACTAGTTCTCAAGAGGACAGCAAAGGCACTGGTCTGAAAGGCAGTATGTGCAAAATGAAGAAGGAAAAGTCAGGTTTCTAAATGTATTCTCAACTGCAGCACTGATTTAACTCCCCCAACAAGAATCAACTCTTCAGCACAAAGTTCTGATCAACCCTAAATACCATCTTTCTTTAATTATTCCCCCCATCTGTATTAACTCATACCAAAGACAAGCTAACTCTGGATCGACTAAATTGATATTGTATCACTGCAATTATCCCATGAGAATTCTTCCAAGATGATTCGTAACTCTCTTTACAACAGTAATTTAATGGAGTCAAAATAACAGAATTAAGAAGCAGAAAATAGAAGAACAGTGCAAAAAATGGTAATTTTGCTCTGGGAAGTTGGGACTTGCCATTTCGAATTAGTGGAAACTGTGAAGTGGGCATTACTGACAACGTGAATATAGTAATTGGGGTTGATTTCTTGGCACGTCGCCGAATCCTCTGACTAGCGCCTTGCAAGTTAATTACAGCTTTGAACAGAGTGGGGACACTTTGCTGTGACGCAGAGATAGGATGAGTGCACAGGCCTCCAGTGAAGCAACCTTGAAGCATTATGTGAGAGAGGCAAAAGAACTTTCCATTAAGGGAAATCCATACGGAAATTCAGAGCTAAAAGTGCAATAGGACGGTCAAGAATAAACAACCTGTTGGGCTTTTACAATGAAACCAAACAGAATCTGTTCAACCAAGGGGCCATCGTTTCATCCCCTAAAACAAGCCACCTGCATCCAAAATTCAACAAGATTCTTATCACTAACCTTTGATTTTAACTAGTAGTATTTAATTAATTTGGCAGAACTACATAACTCCTTCCTGAGCGGTAACTACCTCCCCTCTTGGGTTCCTTCTGTAATCATTTCCTTTGATTAACTTTACTGTATTTACTCAAATTAACACATGTATTTCATACATGTTACAACAAATTAGAACAGAAGAATTAGAAAGCAGCCTGCCAACTTAAAACCTGAGCAAGTGGAACTTCTGAATTAAAGCAGACAGAGTTATTAGGTGATTATTATATGGAGAACGTTCAGAAGCAAGAACATGCCCTTTCCATTTTCATTTTGTATTACTAGTGATTACATGATATATCTTAAATTATAATTTGAGGTAAAACTATGATTAAAAATAATTTAAATATTGCACAACAAGTTAATTGCTCTGGAATTTCAGCTTTGTTCCTGTTCTTTGATTCAAAGCTCCTGCGTGCAGGGTATCTGCTCCATGAGTCTCGCCCAAGGTGCTGGGGCCAGGACTTCCTCGAGCACATTGCTTCGTAGTCTTTATCAGGGATAGGAAACCATGAGGTACCACTTTTACATGTCCCACACTTGCTGCAAAGCATTACTGCATCCAGTAAGGCAGAGGGAAGTGGCAGTTCCCCTTCCCACAAAACCTTTGAGTTTTAAGAAGGAAAAACAGAATAAAGGAAACAACCAATCCCTCCCCAGCCACCCAAAACTGGGTGAAGTACCAGGAAGGAAAGGTGGAAGCTTTGTCACTATCACAAATCAAAAGTGACTGCCTTAATCACAAGTCCTTGTGTTTTCAGGGTTAGACTGTCCTGAAAAACTCTGAAAAAGCCTTCACAACACCAATCATAATTCAGGAGCAAAAGACGTTCACGTTAAAGCCATAATCTCTCTCTGCACTGCAAGTGGAAGAGCTTTCACAAGAGAAACTAATTCAGTCAATCTGTGTTAAATTAGTTGTGCAGGGCATGGAGGACTCGTTTAATTCCACAGTATCACTGAAGCAAAGGGATGCTGGCCTGAATCCCCTTGGTTCATTCAGATCATTAACCCAGACCTCATCTCAAGTCATTTCCTTCACCACTGGACCAAGCTGTCTGGGAGCAACCACTCCCAGTTAAAACTATATGAAAACATCTTCCCATGAAAGCCTAGTTTGATCAACTGGCACTTCAAGACAGCTCTTTTATGAGAACCATTCCCAAATACCTCTACTCGGGGAATACTGCACTTCCAGCTTTGAGGCCAGTAACAGGCTTACACACGATAAGATGGAGCTAACCCAGGATAAGGCAGTTGGTGAAATTGCAGAGTCCTGTTTGGACCTGCTCACCTCAGTCAATGAGAAAAGCAGGAACTTTAGGCAACTTTCCTTAGTTGGGGTCAAATTAGGGGAAAGGAGAAGCTGGGAGGTTGCCTGGTTTTCTTTCAATGCAACCATGAAGAATCAGTCTCCTTGGATGAAAAAAAGACTGAACAGAAGACAGCGACTATGCCCTTGCTGCAAGGGAGAAACCATCACAGCCCAGGAGCTCTGCATAAAGTGCTTCTGTTAAATTTTATAGGGAGTTTTATCCTGCAGGATCCAAGTCTTCAGAAACATGTTACACAAGCATGTGCAAATAACCCCACGCAAGGATTACTGATTGGTTTTTGCTCTATTTAACTAACTCACTTTTAAGCACAAAGAGAAATAAAGTTGGATCAAAGTAAAAACCATCTGAAAGAAAGGGGATAAGAATATGAGGGCAGTGCAGGATGAGACCTTCAGGAGCACTGCAGCTGGATTTGCTTAAACCAGCACAGAGATTCTACCCAAAGGTTTGTTTTCCCAGTTTTGTCTCCACTGGGCACTTCTACTTTGCTATTTTACATGGATTTAAGAGAACCAGACAGAATAAATACAAGCTGGAATACATAAACTAGCTTCTTGTATAAATAAGCCACCAGAATTACTCAGACTACCAACCTGACAAAAACAACACTAAAACTTTAACCATCTCCATGGAAAGAAAACACCACCATTCATCTTGCCAACAAAGAAACCCAGAGACATTAAATCTCTGGGAAGAGACAGATCCATAAGAGACTCGTGAAGATACTGATCTGATCAGTCATAATCACAACACCAGAAGAGGCTAAGGAAAGAGATGGCAAAATGAAGAGAGCTGTCGATGCAGCGCATGCAGGACTGAAGGAAGAGCTCTGCTCCCCTGGAAAACAGATCATTTCTGTCCATTTGGTGCTCTGAGCACTCCTCAATCTCGCCCACAATTCCTAAGAGAGAAGGTTATTATCTTGTCCTGCAAACTATGGAAAATTACACATCCTTGTACGTGAAATCTCTGCCTTTTAAAATCTTGCTGGTTTGTAGAGCATTCAGCACTATGACTTGATCGATAATGTACCCAGCTCCAATCTTTTCCAGGTTAAGGGTTAATTACCACTAAGAGGTATCTTGATGGTCAGCAAATAAAACTGAAACTTTTCTCCTACAGGTACAGTCTGTATTTTCAATTACAGCACTCATAGACAGGTACTTAGAAAGCCAGGTTTGACACTTCCTGCTCCTAAACAACAGGAAATAGAGTAAAACAGAAGCTATAGCAACAATTGGATTAAGAGCCACTACCTGGGTTCCGAACTGCCAGAACCAAACTTGGGAAATCTTAGCTTATAATAATTCTAATATTACAATAAACACAGAAAATACAAATAATGCAAACCTACTTTGCTGCCAATTCTTGCAGCCCTCTGCCCTGCCACTGGAGTGTGCTGGGTGTGAACTCTCCTGCGCAGCAAGTTCACTACTGATGGTGTTGCCCTCTCCTTCTCCCTGCTCAATGATCACCCTGCTAAGCCCCAGCTCCTGGTAAACATCCCTCTTTCACAGCTGAGAGGGAAGTGCTTTCTGGGAATTCCTGTAGCCTCTGGCTTGGTTTCTTACATTGGCAGGTCCAACCTAAGGGCCAGAATAAACAAATAGTGTTCACAAAGTGTTAAGTATTCCCAAGAGAAAAATCTGTCCTGAAAGTCCAAACACGACTTTCATGATACAGATTCCGTGATTTCTTCCTCTAAAAGAAGGTACCAAAGGATATGGGGCAAAAAGATTTTACTAGCACCACTAAGGAGAGATTTGAAACAAATCAAGGCCAGCGGCTAAGAGTCTAACATCCAGTTTTAATATAGAAACTTAATAGTAAATACAAAGCAAACAACAAAACAAGTTGTGTACAACAGAATACTACATTTATACAAGTAGGAAGTGTCCTTGAAGTAATGAGGATGCTTTTCACATTCAAAAGGATTTCTACACCTAATACTTACTGTAAATTCCAAATTCTATACATGATTAATCCCTGGAATTTTGTTTTAAAGAAAGTAACTGTAAGATGTGGAGAACAATCTCTGATTTTTAATGCTCGCATGAATTTACTATGAAGTACCTCCTAATTAGCTCATGCAAGAGAAATACAACAGAGAAGTGGAGCTGAGATTTTAAAAGCATGAAGATTCACTGCTGGCAATGACACAGATCTCTGACAATCTGTTCTATCTGAAAAGTGTTTATCTACAAAGCAGTTCACAAATATTAAAGCAATGCAGAGTGCTACCGCTTCACCCAGCCTATGGCACGTTGTATATAAAAATCTGGCACTTGCCCACAACTCCAGCAGAACACACAACACTCCATGAGAGCTAGTGAGAAAAGTCAAGTTACTCGTACTGAAAATGTATGGGTTTGTCATCTGAATATGTCACAAACATGCAACTTTACACAGTCCAGGAATACAAAAAGGGAAATACAGATATATATATATATATAGAGAGAGAGAGAGAGAGACAGAGAGCATATCAATAAATAATATATATTTTATATAAAAATAATATAGATAGAGAAAAATTTTTGTATATACAAAAATATACACTTTTCCCAAAAAATTAAGTTAAAGTTTTAGATTGACTCTGACCTTTCCCAGTTTTTCTCAAAGGTCAAGAGTCCACGTTACACTGCACCTCATTTAATTTTCCATCTTTCACCTCTCATCTCCCCTTCTGCTCTTAAACACTAAAGAAATGCATAAAAGCATCCTATGGCACATCTACCGTCACTGTACAAACAGAACACTTCCACCCCAACTATTCTACTTCAGAATTGTGGGAAGCTATTTCAGATATTTTTAGAGTATTGATAAGTGAATAATCTTTGGATTAAAGAATTCCAATTAAGGAGCCATTGTTTTCCTTTCTGGGAATTTGCTGGTACCAGTCTAGGAACTCCACCCAGCAGCTTTGGGAGTTGTCTTATTCTAACTTAGTCATCAGCTTTGGAAAGCCTCCAACCAAAGATCCCAACCTGCAAGACCCTGTTTTTCAGAAGATAAATGTAATGATTTTTATCCACTAAGCATCTTTATTTTTTTATCCACCCACTGATATGAAAGTCAATTATTTCCTTTTTCTGTAAGAGAAGTCACTACAATTCTCAAACAGTTCTTTTCCATAGATTTCAATGCATTTCTCTTATTTTGGCCCCAGAATGTTAAGCTCATTTAGTGAATGCACTGAAAACCAAACAGCAGGGTTCTTTTTACTCAATCTTTTATAAAACAAATACCATTCTGCAGTTTGCACCACTTGTGATTGTTTATCACTGTATAAATCCATACTACAGACACAGGATTTATTCCTAAATAATAAGGAGGGGGAAAGGAGATCACCAGAACAGCAGCCACAAATCTATCTACTTGCCATTTGCAAACCATTTTTCACTGACATTTTGGAGCCAAACTCTTAGCTTTTAGAAACTTTCCACATAAGAGAAAACATTCCAGTTTTAGTAATAGACACTTCAATGCTAACATGACCAAGGGTCTTAAATAACTGAATTAAAACCTATGTTTCAAACACAACATATTTACTGGTTATCCCTTTATTACCTTCTATACTCAGCAAAAGTAGCTGTTGAATGTACTGGTCTTTAATTAAATTCTAACATTAAATTCTGATTCCTGGCACAAATTCTAAGAGATCAGATTGAAGGGTATCAAAGCGTGGAGCACATTAGGTTTTCTAGAATACATCAGTTATAATGTGACTGACAATAGGCAAATCTTTCCATTAGATTGGGTTATTGGAATACTAATTGCTAATTTTCCTACTCAGAGAGCAAGAAAAAGTGAGCACATTGGTAAAATTATTAGTTTCAATAAAAATACTTTATTACTTAACAGCACTGATTTTATGTAACATCCTTTACACCTGATGGGTTTTTTACATGGAAGTGAAATACAAATTACTTATGAAAGGGGGACACAACTAACACCAAAGTTTCAATTATAGCCTTTCCTATTTGGCAGCAACAAGTCAGGACTCGTGAGCCATTCTGTCTTCCTTCAAATCATCCCGCTAAAGGAAGAAAGAAACCTGGAGATGCTTTTAGCACTCAAGTACCTGTTTAATGCTGCAGATGATGCCGTATCTAAGCATTTACTTGCATTGACAAGGAAAAGAAACAAGCACTTTCAGAACTGAAAATAATACAAACAATAGAATATTACTGAAAATAGATAAATTAACTGTTAAAATTCTATCTTCTGTTTTTCCAAGTTCCTCTTCCCTCTACATTGCACAGAGTCACAGGTACAGGCATAAAGTAGGGATGCATTTATAAAGGTTATGTTCGAAAACGCTTGAGTAATTAAAAGAAGTGCAGAAAACAGCCAAAGATGCCCCTCAACACACACCACACACCCCCAAGAAAAATACCAATGTCCTCTTTTAACTGTATTCTGAAGCACACAGGTATTTATAAAAGAAGAAACTGAGTATGTCTAAAATCCCAGTACATCATCATCATCATCATCATCATAGGGACCTTTGGGAAAGTTACCGAAGTTTTCCATCCCAGCTCTGTGATAAGAGAACCCTCTTTTTAAGGTCACAAAACCGACTGTATGATCAGATTTACCAAAAGGTAACAAACCACTCCTACCCACCAGAAGCTGCTTTTGCTTCTGAAAGGTTCAACAACGTGCACTTTGCCAACCAAGAAACTTCTACTATTTCAAAAGCTCACACGCAAAACATGTTGCATCTCTTTCATCTTTTATTAAAGATACCACAACCAACCAAGCAAAGGGAATGCAGGAATCTTTTTTCCTTGCTCCAAAATTACACTGATTTGGAAAACAGAACAGCAATATTTAATGTTGGACCAGCAATAGGTTTTAAGAGTCAAATACCTCATAAAACACATCATCTGCACTTCCCTATTTCATCCAGTTATTGCTCATGTAAAAGAATCCTTATCAGAAGTCATTTTCTAAGCTGTTTTACATGCATTCACACATTGAAAATGTGCTAACACTATTGTTGAGACACAGAATTTACTGGAAAAGTATGTCAACTGGGGAGACACTGTAGCACACTTGCTCTAAGGCACCATTACCAGTTGCATCTCTAAGTAGAACTACATTCGTGTGCATACCTACACATACACATACATACATAAGCAGAGCACCCGAGTGCCTTTTCACTAGCTCACAGTTGAAGAACTTCAACTGGCAGTTAAGTAACCAATATGAATTCACAGGTTACTTTCTTTATGAAGTAATCTTGAAGGGTGGGAGGTTCCCTGAGCAAATATCACTTATGGGAGATGAGCAAGCAGCATCCTCTGCAAAAGAGAGAGGTGAGGAACTTTAGAGTAAAAGGAGATGCAGATGAGCATCGAAAAGCACTTACCTTACACACTCAACTCTTCACACCTCAGTGCTGGTAAAGAACAAAGATCTCTAACACTAGTGAGCTGCAACTTTTAAGTCTAAAGATCCTAATTTTTTGTCAAAGACTGTTACTGTTGAGTAGAGCTTGTCTTTATGTGCCACCATCCAGTGGGGAAGAAGCCCTCAAAGCATTAAGCTTGCTAATCTCCTGAGCAGAGGGAATTGCTATTAAAAATGCTAGTTAGACAGACAGGCTTCTATGAAAGTCTGCTACACAGGCTCATCAAACTCATTAAAACTAGCTTTAAATCCCAGGCTTGGGAGTGTAATCCCTTTAAGAAACCGGCAGACTAGGTTAAGAGAATAACGATGTGGTAGTTACTGAACTGAAAGATGTATGAGCCCTGTTCATCTCACGGTCAGCGTGGGTAAAAAACACACCACAGTGCTGCTGATCTCAGGTATCACCATTAACATGCC
>JANHGB010045361.1:0-39348 GCA_026283785.1 Coracopsis vasa | reverse complement strand
GAACCTTTCATCTGTGGGGGACAGCACACAGCCTGCTTTCTGCCCTGGCAATGCTCCAGCGCATGTGACACAGTCATTAGCCTCAGACCAAGCACCAAAACACATCTGGGTCTCACAGCAGACTTTGCTGCAAGGTGAATGAGGTCAAGAGCCAGGAGGGAAAGCATGTAACCTGGCATGCAAGACAGAAGGGGAGTCCTGAAACTGTGCCTACAGCAAAAGCCCACCTGCCCATCGTTTCACGCCATCACATAAAAGAGAGCCAGACTCTCTGAACTGCTGCCAGGGTTAGAAGCATGGACAAAAGTAACTTGTAAGCTAACTTCTTCATGCCTTAAACACCAGTTCCGACTGTGTGATGCTAGCTTCACATGTGCACAGATTCACAGCATGACCTCATTGAATACTTTACAGAATGCCACTGAAGCTGCAGGTATACACCCTGCACACCGAGTGCGTTTGAGGGAACTTAACATGCGACATGGCTTTATTATCCTTACTGAAATGACAACACAGCTGCTTCCTGTGTATGACAAACATACTTCTTTCAGTTGGGGGTGGGGTTAAAAGAGGTGATTCAGAGACCCGGCCAACTGCACGCACTCTGCAACATCTGGGTAAAGTCAAACAGTTCAGCTGGATTTGGCTAAGGAGAAGGGCTATGCAGCTTGAGAGCTGAAGGAAGGGTAGCTCTGCCTTCTGCAGTGTGGTCGAGCTTAAACCCCAGTTCAGCAAGCTCCTGTATCCCTGCAAGCTTTTCCTTTCACACCCTAAGTGCCAGACATGTTTTAAAGATTGGAAGAGTTTGGGATCCTTTCCTCCCTTGCAAGGGGATCTGCATGTCTATTTTGCCGTATACACATACCCATTTACAAAGGGGAAGTATTTAGAGTCAAGCCTGTGACAGAGCCTGGATTTAATTAAGATGTCAGTGCAATGAATCAAGCCAAAAGAGAGCTGCCAGAAAACACAGATCTTGCCTCCCACTCCCCTTCAGCACGAGGATGCAATCTGTGGACTTACCGTGGCAGCCCCAGCCACATCACCCAGGAAGGTGACCACTCGCTGCTCTCGGAGCTCGCCTGCATGGCCTCAGGGGCTGGCGGGTGGCCCCGCTCCTCCTGGGCTTCGCACGCTCTCATCTCTAGGGCTTTGAGCACCACCGACGAGTTGGTGTTCTTCAGCAGGGCAACAGCCTCGCTCCGGCTGACCCCCGTCAGCTCAATCCCATTCACGTTCAGAAGGATGTCACCTGGGATGGAGGAAAGGGACGATAAACTCCACCAGTGTTTCCTGACCCCCATGAACAAGCGAGTCAAAGCCAGGGCCAAGAAGTTGCTGCCTGATGAGGCTGTTTGTTAATTCTATCGGTTAATGTGGATGTGAAACATATGCTAGTGAACATGCCACAGGCATGAGGGAAGACACTAGGTCCCCAAACACAGGACCATTGCCGGGCTGGACGGAGGCTTTTGTCCTAGTTTCTTGTCACATCATGTCCTGTACCCAGAGCCAAACAGCACAGCTGGGGTCCTACTGTACGAACGAGCTTTGGTACTGGCACCTGATGCTAATCTAGGTCTCCGAAGCCCACTTCCTGTTAACAACTTTTGTACTTAGCCTGACCTTGAAACGCGAAAACTCAAAGGTGGTTTTCTCCCCGTGCTCCCTAAGCTGAAGACTGATGCTCCAGCTGGCTCATCGTAAGGTTTGCTTTGTGGAATAACGTATCATTATTTTAATGTTAACGCCTGTTTGAATGTCCACAAGCCAAAACATCTTTCTTATAATGCCTTCTTATAATGTAGGCATGGCAGCTTCAGAGAAAATGCAAATATGACCTCAATTACTATAGCGAAAATAATAAAGACATCATTAATGTCATGCAAGAGGCCACAGTGCCAAGTGCTCTGCTACCCTTTGTGGCACACTCCAATGCCAGGGCTTTCCTGGGTGCCCGCTGCACTCCAGGCAGGGGCTGTGTTTGCTGGCAGTACAACATAAACGTTAACCTCTTCCTGTGGCCTGCCCCAAAGGCATGGACAACAGCCTAGAAGCTGCTCAAAACCGTGGAGGTTTATGGCGCTGTTATAACATCACATATTCATTTGTTTCCAATTTTATCCAATTGACTAGGCTGAATTTTCCATGCTGCTTCACGATGAATATTTTTTGGAAAATATATCCCATGGAGAGGCAGTCGTTTCCCAGCAGGGGGGAAGGGGAAATCTGCTGTTTTACTCCTGTTGCCATGTTCTTACATAGGTTTTGATGAGCAGCTACAGTTCCTGCAAAGGGGAGGTTCCCATGTGTGCCAGTGCCGGGTGCTGCAACCAAGGCTCATGGGGCTTGGCTGGGCTGCAGTTATTCTGCCCCACTTTTGGGTGTCTTCACTTCCTTCTCACTCAGGATTTCCCCCCAGCTTCTGGGCAGTGACTAGGGTGAAGCTGAGCATAGGGGATGAAGGGCAGTGGAGCAGGGAGCTGTGTGGTTGATGGATGCAGGGTACCAAGGTACTTGGCTTTCGGAGATATAACATCCTGAAAATGGAGTTTCACCATTCCTCTACTGCCTGCCCATTCCCAAAAGCCACACTGACAAAATATGCTCCTCATCTTACCCGAAAGGCTTATTCATGCAGAGGAGAAGCTATTGATTTCATCACTCTGTTACATCAAGAGCCAAACGGAGTTATGAAGCCAGTATTTCCAGATATGATATCTAGCCACAAGGCACTAACATTGCTTCATATATGATGGGAATTCCTCTCTTCTAAATTTCTTTCAAAGGCATGACAAAGAAGCGCAAAACTTTACATTTAAAACCCGTGAAGGTTGCACAATGATTTCAGTAGTTGGGAAATGGTGGTGCAAGATCATTTTCCTGTGAAAAACTTCTTTTCCCTATCAGAATATGCCTACACCCTACTCCACAGGCATGGTTTCTACTGCACATTATACCTTTTCTGTCAGCTGACTTGACACCCTCTAAGCTGATGTACCCCAAAATCTATGGGATAGCTGAAGATGTCAGGGTGTGATGCTCTTTCACTATCCCTCTGTTTTTCAAAGGAAGCATTCGAATTAAAGCAGGCTTTCAAAGTCCCCTCTTTGTACCTGTTTTTATCCTGCTGTCTCTGCTGATAACTCCTCCAGGTTCGACGCTTATCACATAGATAGGCAAATCCCATTCCCGGTTAGATGCTCCGCCTGCTACAGTCATTCCCAGCGATTCTGTGTGATCTTTCCGGACAGCCACCACCTTCTCATGACAGGTGACGGCATGAAGGGCGCTCTGTGGTGGAGAAAACAGCAACCACAAACACAGTGGGCATGGGGACCTCCCTGACAGCTGACACGTATTCCACTGAAGTGAGTGTTCCTTGAGGGAATACCAAAGCATTTCTCAGCTGCAGACAGCAGCCCAAACAGCAGGCGTGACTCTCTCCAGGGCTCTGGCATCTGCAGAGTCAGAGCTACCACCAAGATAATCCTTGCTTTAATAGTTAAAGTCAGGCACTGCTCCCACCAAAATCAGCAGTATTTTAGCACTGAGACAAATAGAAGCAGGTCTTTGAAATGTAAATAAGCAATCTGACTAAAAAAATAGAAAGTGTTCTTCACATCTTCACATCTTTGACTACCAGGTCACAGTTCTTATCTTGCTGCTTACAGCCTGAATGTCATCTGCATAGCTAATGAGAAACGGTCCACCTGGGGTAAAGGAATAAACTCTTGGGTACAGATCATAAGATCGACACTTCATTTGCTCTCCCAGATTCTGTGTTTCTGCATAAGTTACTGGTGGGAACACACTCAAAGAATGTGTGTTTCTGTTCAGGAAAAGAGAAGGACATTTATAGAGTGAAGAGCCAGCAGCTTCCAGGGTGTTCTTCCTGGCTCTTGTGCTTAAAAGGTCTCTTTGGGACAGCTACCTCAGCTGTCTGAGGACAGACATCCCCTTATTCCTCCCCCTGAACATACACACTGCTGGTCATGCAATAAGTAGTGTATGAGCAAGGGTGAAAGAAACTCACAGGAAAGAAACTCAAGATGGAGAGGCAACACAAGCTTCCAAAACAGCAATAAACTGAATGTCACGTTTACAACGCACCCAGCTCTCACAGAGGAGTTTGAGAAACAGGGAAGCTTCTCCAGAAAATCTGGAATTTAATGTTAATTGCTTTGATTGCCTTAAGCATCGACTTTGATTGCCTGGTATAAACTCCTGAAGATCCCAGCCCCTCTTGTAGGAGGAGCACCATCCATTCCAGGCTCACATGTAGATATAATAGCAGGCTGCTAAATAAATTTCAAATGAATATTAAAAAACCCCCCAACCTTCTCATTCACAAGTGTGACCTCAGATTAATAATTAGCAAAATTAATCTATAAAACTCATTTAAAACCATATTAATCTCTTAGAAATCTGAGATCCCACAGAGATGTTCCACCTTAATTCCTTGGCCAGCAGCACCAGAAAGTGGAGCAGGTGAGTCCACAGCGGCTCCCACAGTGATGATGATGAGCAAAGGAAGACAGCAGCAAGCTTATATGGGAGTAGGGCAGGCTATATCCTTGGTTTGTGGTTTTTTTAAAGGTGTGTTTGGTGGAACCTGCTCTACATCAGGATTTCCATGATGCAACATTGACATCAAACCCCAGAACCTTCTAACAGCTTAGCAAAGGATCTCCAGATGCACTAACAGAACAACAGTGGCTGCCACAGAGCTCCAGGAACAAAAAGGCAAAGAGCTTAGTGGAAAAGGTCTTCTTTTAGTCACCAAGACAAAAACCAGACAGATACAGTTCTTTGGACATATCACATCTAGTACATGCCGAACACAGGCACTGTGTCAGAGCAAAGAACCGGAAAATTTCTGAAGGTTTTACAACATGCCCTTTTAAAAAATATCAATGTTCTAGTCAAGATAATTTTAACCTTTCAGCTTTGTCTTTCAGGTGTGTTTTAAACAGCAGTTCTAGCTTTGTGCAAACTACACTTAATGTTTTATCCATATATGTGCAAAAATGTTATTTTCCCTTAGAAACAAATGGCTTTTCATCAGGAAAAGGCCACTTCCTGAAGCATGTGGGATAGGGGCAGGGGTAATTTTCACAAGAATGCAATCTGAAATTTTGCAGTAAAATATGCAATTGGAATTAGACTTGCAGCTCTGAGAGTTCAGAGCAATCCTGTTACTTATGCCATGTCCACCGTATCTCAGACAACAAAACCATTAGCTGATAAACTAGCTAATGTTCTAGTTCTGAGGAATCATGGAAGGGAAAAACAGATTTCAAAGCAGTGCTTGGTAACAAATTGTCCTGTTACATTTCAATGAAGAGCCATAAAAGTACTGGTACTTGTATGCTCAACCATGTAGGACCAGTTTTCCTTTGAAGCTCCTCTTCCACATGTCAGTTTTTACGTGGTTGCAGATAGAAAGGAATTGGAGCGACTCGGCTGAGTCTAAGGCAGTGATGAAAGGAAAGTAAAGCCTTTCTCAGTAAACACACATAGAGCTTTCTTTGAGGTACAGCTGATAATGAGTAAACCAGTTAAAAGACAATGTTTATCAGTGACTGCATTTCAATGCATTCTCTTCTAAACAATTGTCCTGCTCCCTCATTTTGAAGTGACCTCAGAGGTCAGGATTAAAACCCCATAACAGTTCATCTCCTCCTCTTTTCAATTTTTTTCTGTTTTCTGTATATTTACTGGACAATAAATATTTACAGCCGATTATCACAACATCAAAGCCATGACACGCGTCTTGTAGGCAAAAGACAGAGCTCTGTGTGTATGGAAAATGTATTTCACCTGAAGGCTAACCTGCTTAGATGGCCAGAAAACATTGCCTGCTCCAGCAACAGGGTGACAGATTTGCTTTAAGTACTAGAAAATTTGCTGGAAAGGAGTAAGAAAACAGTTCCAATTAAAAACAAGTGCTATTTAGTTAATGGCAAAGCTCCCATTGACTTCAAAGAAATTGAATCTGGCCTGTTTATACATGACAGCCTGGCTTAACAACCTCAGCTCCACAAGAAAGTGTTTCTGACATCTTTTCTTTTCTGAATCCAGGCAGCAGCCAGAACAGATTGGGCTATGCCTGCCCAATCTCTTCACACAGGACAACAGCCCGATAAGGGTCTGTGCAGGACAAGTCTGCCAGCACACCATGTGCCTGGCATCACTGCCACCAGGGAAGGACATGGTCACTACAGAGCGCCCTCCTCTTCCTCCAGCGCCTTGTTGGCTCCATGGCTGATTGCCATTGGCCTGAAAGAGAGCTGCCTCCTCATGGTTTCCAGACGGAGGCAGGCTGTCATGAGGGCAATGGCTTGGCCAAAAGTGGTTCCTGAGCCCTCATGTGAGCAAGACAGCTGCTGGAAGCTAGAGTTTATTCTTGGTGCTGAATACAGCCAAGGCTTGAGAGCAGGTTTTAGCCCATGCATGCTCTACAGCAAGAACTGCTTCCCTCAAAGAGGTCATTCCCAACCTGCTATTATCACCTCCTACAGTAAGCTCATGGGGCAAAACACACCTTAAAATTAATCAGAATTCAAGTCAGTTAGCAGTCTCTCTGTCAATCACACATAATAAAGCAATACCACTGATGCAGCAGATAGCAGACTCATCAAACCGCATACATTGGAAACTCCTTTGACAATAAAGTCCCTCCAACAGACATTGCCTTGACTCAGAGAAGGAGGATGCTACACAGGACACTGTACTCTAGGCTTGCAAGCACTGCTCCTGCACTAATGTCTGCTTGAAAACAAATAGCATTTTAAGTCTGTCAAAGCCTAGAGTTTGAAGATATTGAATTGCAAACCATCTCCATTTAAACCATCAGCAAAACAAGCATGCGAAATTAAACTTGACGCACCCATACCCCAGAAAAGGGCAAATAATAATCCAGTAATAGCTGTATCAAACCAAAAGCCCACAGTGCCTGAAGCCCATCATGTCCACTGTCTGTCTTATCTCCTGATCTACTGCCAGAGTATTTTCTTCGATACAAGCCCTCTGCTGCACACACACTAAGCTGAAGGGAGCTAGGAACAGCTCAGAGTTTTCTTTTTATGGCTGTGATCTTCCCTGGAAAGTACCAAAATGATGTCATTGGGCAGAAGCTCACAGCAGCACACTCAGTCATATGCTTATGTAGGACCCATCTCCTGTGGCAAACTGGAAATCCGCCTTAAAAGCCATGACCTATCCAACAAAAGATGATCCATTAGCCTCTAAAGGATTATTGCAAGGTCAACATCGGCCCTTCAATCTCACCACTGACCAAAATCATGTTGGATTTAATAAGGATTCCCATTTTACACCTCTCTGCATAGGAAGAGAAAATGAGTATTTAGGACAGTTTATGGGAGACAATGCCACATGGTATCAATCAGATCAACATCGTAGAGCTAGGAGGTGCTTGGAGCTTGACTAGAAATCATACAGTAGCCACACAAGCTAATTGCTGTCCTACACATATCTCCCTAAGGAAATCATTACTTCATTAGCAAGTAATGCCTTGCAGATGCATGATTAGTTGGTCACTGTTTGCTATTGGGTAGTAGCTACTGAGCATTGACTCTGCTTTCTGGTTTAACTCTTGCTGACCTAGCCTCACCTAACAAGGACTGTGACTGTGACTTCATGGAAAAAGTAAACTAAAAATAGATAAATAAGCACTAGTATATCTTTAACATATAAACCCACTGAATAATGTAGTTGGGTTTGGTTTGGGTTTTTTTAAAGAAAAATGGCAAATACTGGGTATCTTTATCATTTGTAAAATGCAGAGCTAGGCTTGTCTCCTGGCTGACAGCTGTGCACCCCATCTGACAGCTGGGTCAGCCCAAAGGATTCTTTGAGGACTCATCTGGCTGCCCATGAGGCAGCATGTATTTAAACCAATCCTGCCTATCATCTCCCTGATGCACCCCTGCCACAGGTGGCCAGGGGAACCAGCTTGCAATGGTTTGCATAAGTGGTGACACTCAGAGTGATTACTGTAAGTTAGCCAGGCACATGACTCCAATGAAACAAATTCAGCTCCTGCAAGGACATACCTTGTTCTGTCTGCAGTTCAAATTATAACATTGAGTAAACTCAGAAAAGGTATTTTCAAAGCTCTTGCTGCATTGATTTCTGCTTTAAAACCTCATACACTCTCTGACTTATGCAAGTCTTTCCGGGGAGCTTGGACCCAAAACGTGTTGACTCTCTGACTAATGCAAGTCACAGAAACACAGTGTGCTAGCACCAACCATGGAGACCACAGCCACTGTCTGCCATTGAACTGCCAGCCAGGTCAGAGTACAGGTACCTTAAGAAATGGGCAATGACTCAACTACCTTAATTTTCAAGCAGCTTATGGGAATCTCTCAGGCCAGTGTATAAAAGATTTTGTCTGAAGACTTTGCTTCAGACAGAGAAACTTCAGATAAGCCTCTTTTCATTGGAGCACGTCGCCCTGTGATGGCTAGCACTGCTGGCCAGATCCATGCCCATGGCCAAGATGCTGTGTGCACATCAGCCCTCTTCACTGCCCTTCACCTTCTCCTTCCCCCCCTATTCCAGACAGGGTCAGAGCAGAAGCAGTGTATAAATAATGAAGAGCACAGCTTTTGTTTCCATTGCAAAATAAGACATGCTTCTTCCAGTGACAGAAACCAGAGATAACATCCAAGACACTAGAGCTCTCCCTGTTCTCCCAGTCCCCTGTCCCATGGATGTTAGAGCAACCACACGAGTGCTCATGTCCTCACCTTGCTGGGGTTGTTTCTCTCGGTGGGACAGGGCTGCGGGCTGCCACTGCTGTAATTCCAGCCTGTCTCCTGCAGGATGTCAGGGGGCTGCTGCCTGGTCTGCCGCGACACGATGAAGTGAACCTGCTTCTCACTGGCCTGCAGGAAAAGGTACAACATGAATCCCACTACCCCAACACAATAAACCTCTACACATCAACCCCAGAGGGCTCACAAGACACAGGTCCTGTTTAAGCATAGTATGAATTTCCCACTGATGTGGTTGCAATGACATAAAGCATCAGTTCAGGTCAATAAAGACCATAAAAATTTACTGCCAGCTGCTTAATAGTTCTATTGAAAATTCAGTGTTAACTCTGAAAAACCATTCTTATCCATCCCAGATTTGGCTGGAAGCAGTGATCCACCACAGTGAGTGTTAATCAACTTACACCCACCTTTGTACATCACTGCAGAGCAGCAACGCGCCTGCCGCAGGAGAGAGATACACAACCAGAGCTCTGGGAAAGCTCTCTCATTACATTAACTCTGTAATGAGGGAGGTGTTCGAGCCCTGGCTGGTGGAAGTAGGGAATAAAAGATGTAACTGGGTACACCTGCATGCAACAAGCCTGATCAATGTAAGGCAGCTTAAAGAAAAGAATGTGCAATCATTTTGAGAAGTAAAATCCTACTGTACCAGGGCACAGGGAAAGAGGGAGGACACAAGCAAGCACACACTGTAGTGGATTTTAGGATGGGAAATTAGCCCGAACTCTCACTCTAGGACCAGAAACTGCAAAAAAACCCTTAACCCAAAATAAGTTCAAAATGGTTCTGGGCCTTTTTGCGCAATACAGTCATAATACTTATGTGCCCGAGAGGTGCTACAAAGCTTCCACTGAGTTATGTTTTTTTGGATATTTTTAAGGTGTTCTGTGTGTTCCTGATATTTGTGTTATTAGTTCTGTGTACGGGTGAATTTTTAAACAATTAATTTAAAGCAACATACTGAACTGCAGAAATAACCTCAATGCTATAGAGGCATTCTCAGAAGATAAAATATTAATCCTTTAATCTTCTGTCCGGGCTAAAGACCCTGATGCTCTGGCAGGCAGGAGGGGATCTCCAGAGGGAGTCCTGCCTGCCTGCTCACAGGTTATTACTGATGAGCTGCTCTGTATCTAATGTGGAGCCCCTGTGAGCATCCATGGAGCTGCAGCAGTGATGCTTGTTGGTACCACGGCCCCCAGGGCACCAGACCTCCAGAGCCATTGTTGGTGTGCGGGGTAGAAGCTCCAAGGAAAGCTGGCGTTGAACAAGCAGCTGGAAACCATACCCAGATCCAGTTGCGCTATTGAAATCAAATCTCCCACAGAGAGTTAACAGAAGCCAGAGGAGGCCCCTGGGGTTCGTGTTTTTATAGTTTGGTTTGTCTTCTCTGGACCTGGGCTCAGCAGTGGCAGCTGGGAGTTAAAAAGTGCGTTTGAAAAATGTCACTGTAGTTAAAAACCAAAAGCAACCTCCCTCTCCTAAACCTCCATCTTCAAGCCTGAAATCTGCATGTTCAGGCTGTGCTATCTCCAGGGAAGGTGATATCTCAGTGAAAAACGTGCACTTCTTTGTTACTTGCCCTGTATCTTGGGGGATCCCAGTTTTTCCACCAGGAACTTGAATCTCCACAGATCCATTATACATCATTTGGTGCATACACACGTATTTCAAAATAACTTTCTAGGTATTTTTACCATGTCTGGTTTTATGGAATATTTATTCCTGAACTATAGACTCAACTGGTACCCAAACGCAGAATGCTGTGTCTCGGAATAAAGGAAACTGCCCTGGTCCCTAGTGTGTAACATGATTGAGATGGAGCTGGACAATACAAGACTAAACCTCCTAAGGGCACATGGCCTCACAAAAATCCAGTTTTCTCTAAAACAAACAACCTCAACTTACGCAACTTCTGTTTAAAACTCATCTGCTGCCACATGGTTAGCCTCAAAGTTGGTTATTTAGAGAAAGGTTGTAAATGTGATTAATTCCCTTAGAATGACTAGCAAAAGTTCAACAAGAGTCTCCACTGCAATGTCCCTTTTGTCTCCAGGTCAGTCAGGCTGAGTAATTTCTCAGAAGTCCAGAGCGCTTTAAGAAGTTACCCAAACAACTAGACCAGCTTTAGTATTTATGTACTTCCAGATAAAACCCATTAACACATCTACTGATCAGAATATTAATGACTGCTTCATTCTGACCACTCCCTCCCTCATAGTACTTGCTTTTCCCACAATTCCTTCTTTGGATATTATGCTGAAGCAAGAATTAAAGAAATGAGGTCAGCTTTGAGACTGAATACAACAAATGGCTGAAATAATCTACTAGCATTAAAATCTGTGTTACAGCCAAAGCAAACCAAGCAGGGAGGCAGAGACATCGTGGCAACTTCTGAGCATCTAGTAGGCAAGCAACTGCATCCTAAAGAAAGGCAGCAGTGCTGCTCTCAGCAGAAGCTGCCCCATCTCTTACGGGGATGATGGAGCATGGATGTGCTCCACATCACAACCTGCTTTCTGCTGGCGGTGGTTGTCGTGATGGAGACACGTGTGTCTGTCACAGCTGCTCTGAACTGTGGTGGGGGAAAGAGGGAGGGAGGAGAGTGAACATCTGGGGGCAGTAAAGTCTGGCTCAACCCTTGCAGCTCAGCTTGATGTGCTCACATGAGCGCCCACTGATCTGTTACCTTGTTCCTCTTCTTGTCACTCTCATGGAAAACAGATGTGGAATGTCATGTTATTTAAAGTGCCACATCTGACACAAGGCCATGACTAAAGATGATGCGACAAATGGGAAGCAGCAAACTCCCAAGTGTTACGACGTGTGCACGTTCCTAATTAGGACTTACACGTTTTCTTCATTCCAGTTCTTGTGACTGAGCTTATAAACAGTCAGACACCTAATCCGCTGATTAACAACTGCTTCACATATGCTAACATATAATTGCTAACGGCCTGGAGAATCAGATTCATCTCAATTATTCATTATTTAGAAGTCAAAAGTAATCAGACTGTACAGAACCCTGATGTTCTCCCATCCGTGCTTGTCCTAACAAGCCACCACCTCAACCTTTCAGTGAATCTTGGTTCCATTTTTAAAGAAACCAATAGTGTATTTGAAACTTTCACTACAACTGATTTGAAGACCTTAGTGTGCTGTGAGTGACAGCAGACAGGATACTGTTGAGAAATCAGAGGACACAGTAAAACATCCCTTCGTGTAAGAAGCAAATGCAAACCACTTGTGGCTTCAGCATAATGGCGTAACATGGAAACAGGAAAGGCAAATGATAATTGATGAAAAAACATAACAAAAAAGACACAGGTTCCAGGAATTTTGCATTAGACAAATGTGATTCATGGAGCTCACATCAATGCAATGTAATCCTGGCTGTTTAGAAACCTGAGTCTCCCCTTTGATGGGCATGTTGTTTAAATTCCCAGGGACTGGTGTGCATTTCAAGCATAATTATAAATAACATCCACTCCTTGGAACCCAATAAGAGCTTTAGTTGCAGTTTTAAACACTTGTGTGTGAATGGTCTCTTTAGTCATTTTTTCCGTTTTATCTCCAGCTTGCATGTGTTTTTTGCGTTTGAGGCATTGTTGCCTTGTTTCGTAGCCATAAAGAATCATTCCAAGAATACCAACTTTTTAAAAAGGTTTTCATTCCAGACTTATTCCCCTTGGAGAATTTAAACCTCCCTGCCCCGCTGCCTTCTGCTCCCAGTTAGTGAGACACAAAAGTAATCCAGAAAGACGCTGGATCAGAATTTCAACAACTGGCATTACGCAAGGGGACGCCGTTCTCTTTACCTAAGCTATAAACTTCCCAATAAAAGCTGGCTATAGCCAACTATGAACCTACGCTAAAGGAGGAATCCTTTCCACAAATGCATGAATTCAAATGCTTCTTTCAGTCCGACTCATGTTACCCTGATTATACCTGTCAAAACGGGGAAGCAGCCAGCCTGGTTTGACATCTTGTTATGGAGGTGTATGAAATTCTCCAATATGTGAACATTCTGCATGCCTCCAATGCACAAGTATAATAACTGCTATAAATATAAGATAAAAGCAACGAAAGATTCTTGGCTTTGCTTTTTATGTTGAAGTTTTCTAATAACGGAGGCTGTAAAGGGAGAAAAATGACAATGTTTCTGGAGGGGAAATTAGGCAGAAGCTGACTGATTTTGTAGCTGAGAAAGGCCCAGGGCTTTTTTTCTATCTGTTTTGTGGTAAAATTGTTTAGTGCATTGCAGAGGCACCCCTTTAGTTATCCATGTGAGTCTAAATAAACGTGTATGAAAGCTACAGATCCATTTTTTCCAAAACATTTGGATTTCTATATGCTGGATTTCGGTAAGGAATATCTACAAGATATGGAGTACCTTCAGTCATGAAACACACTCATGACAAATCACCGAGCCTGGGAGTCTGGAAGGGTTTATCCTGAAACATGCTGTCCATAGCCTTAGGCTGCTCTGGTTTGCTCCAGGGCTGCACCAGGAATCACTGTGGGTCCTTCTGAGCTGAAGGAGCGAGGACCCAGCTTGACCCAGAGCTCTCAAAGTGCAGGCTGGCCTGCCTTTTGGCAGATGTAATCCCTCTTTGGCAACGCACAGAATGTATGGAATTTTGATCTGTGCATTACAAAGCCTGATGGTAACAGCCATCACTGCAAGAGTCCATGCCCATATTCACCCTAGTACCTACAAGTGAAACCAAGAGCTTTCAGAGATTTAAATTCCCATCTGAGCCTGACACATCTCCTTTCCTCCCACAAATACATACACACCAAGTTTGGCTTCTCCTCTACAATGGACGGAACAAATCACACTGCTGGGTTCCTGCAAAGTTCAGAAACTGGGGTCAAGGTGGTGGTGACAAACCTGTATCAGCTGGGCTGCGCTCTCTGGACTGCCGTACCGATGGTCGTGCCCATTGATGGCCAGCACCCTGTCATTCTCCTGAAGGTGCCCATCACGGGCAGCCACGCCGCCTTCCAGCAAGTTGAAAATAAATACCCCTGGCTCATCAGCCCTGCGGACCAGCTTTATTCCCAGCTGCTCATCCGGACTGCTTTTGTTTAGCACAACATGGAAACTGTCATCCCTATTGCAGTGAGCATCAAGGGAAAGTCCGCTGTTCCGGCACCGGTACCTCTGCTCTCGGAGCACCGTCAGTCGGAGCACATGGCAGGGTTGCTTCAGGATTGACAGGGCATAGTTGTGAGGCACATTTTTGATGTCCATGCCATTCACCTGGAAGACAGAAGCGTAAATCAGCAGCAGAAAGACCATCTAATTTGAATTGGCACTGGAGAAGGCAGCTCTATTTACACAGATGTCTTCATACAAAGTGACGTGTGCTATTTCAAACTGTGTCACGCAGGAGGCCAAGTTTGCGGTGCAGAACACTCTTCCCCCCAAGGAAAGGACGTGCTGTACAGACACTTTCTGCCTGTTTTTTTCCCCTTTCTTCCTGATAGTGTCCAGACATACATGTTATTTTTCAGCTTTATTATTGCTCCTTCCCAAGCTCCAATATCCTTTCATATATCTTAGTTTTATTCCACTAGCTTCTGATTTCAAATAGCCTTGCCAGCCTTTCCTTTCACTCCCACCACTTTCCTGCTGTTTCTCTTCCTCATTATCTCCCAGCTGTTCTAGGTATAGTAAAAAGTGTTTCCAGCTAACGAATCCCTAATTAAAATGATTAAAATATCCTCAAGAAGAAGTTTAAATGCCCTGCATATTTACTAGCAATTATGCTGATTTTCCACAACAGAGAATTGGGCTTTTTATGTTTCTTAGTGTTTTCTAATAAGATTTATCTCGTATGGCAGTAAAACTGCGTAACTGCCACTTCTTTAATTTGGGTGGGGAAAAGAAAGATTTAAAGAAAGCGCTTCCAGTCAATCCTGTCATGCCCATGTGTGTAAGAGTGACTAGGCATTGAGCTTTATCACTGCTAAATGAAAACCTTTTGCAAGGTTGCCATCCATTGCTGGCTGGAAAACCGGAATCAGACAAGTTATTTCCATGTAATTTTACATTGCACAGGTTGAATCATTTAAATATTAACAAACCTCTCCAAAGTGCAACAGAGATGTTCCCCAGCATGGACAAAAGCATTCGACTGGTGTTTGCTTTTGCAGACTGCCTGCTTGGGCATGACGGCGCTGTCCCTGCTGCAGTCTGATGGGGAGACTGCACCCCTAAAGACACAGCTCAACCACCTTTAAGTTACCAGCTTGAGTACTACAAATGGCATGACCTGCAGCAACATGGGGCTTGAATTGCTAGGAGTCCTTTGTAAATCTCTGGGCAGCCAGACACAGCCAGGGAGAGCTTTGCCAAGCCCCTCCATACTGCAACCACAGCTTCCCACTGCAGTTTGGATGTGCCCTGCGGGAACAGTTTTGGCTGAGTGATGCCATTAACTGTGCCGCTCTGTGCTGGCACCAGGACAAAAAGCCTCCCCAGAACACATGACTGGGTGACACTCATCCATCCAGCTACCCCCTGGAGCACTATCCTGAGGTATGTTTAAAACAGAATACATGTCACAACCCTGGTATCCCCCAAGTGCCCTCAGCTACCACTGTGGTCAGCAAAAGCTAGGAAAACATGATGGCTTACAGGTGGTGCTCTGAACTTCAAAGGATGGTATCCTTAATAATTACGTGCATGGAATATGTTGTAGAAGTCAGTAGGGCTGGGAGAACTACTCATTAACCCTACCAGCCAGGCATGCTAGAGCAGGCAGAAAGACAGGCATCCAGAGTCCCACCTGGAACCTGAGATATGGATGCCAAACATTGCAGTCCACCTCACTTCCAGCTCCTGCAGCCTTACCCCAGCTAACGCCACATGGGTTAGCCTTGGTACCAGCACCAGTCTATCCATGGGCCATGCCTAAGTGTTCATCTGTAATTTGGAAACCCTGTGCTGGGCTCTTTGCAATTTCTGGCCATGCTGTCACCAAAATGTGAGCTAGCTGATTTAAACTGCTTGGGGTATATCTGGGTGAGCTGCAGCTGTACCTCTGGTTTGCAATGTGAATATACCTGTGCATTCCAACTATACATGATCAAGGAAATAAAAGGAACTAGTATTTTCTGTTATCACTCTTTTCTTCTAAAGACTGAAGCATTAATATAATTTCGCATCCTTGCAGAGCTTCAAGTCACTGGGGCAGCTGAGAGTGAAATTCCCATTCAGAAGCTATTCCTGAAGCAACCACTCATAAGACACAAGATCTTTAATCATCTAGCCTAATTCTTGTTCATCTGCTATGCGTTTCTACAGAAAGAGGAGAAGAAGTAGCATCCAACAGCTAATGCCTGAATGCTGCTCAAGTTTGATCTTAGAGATTTTACCTGTGGCTGCTGGTGGAGCAACACTCTCAGAAGAGAGCCGGCAGTTTCTCACACTGCAGTGCTCAACACATCATACAGAGGAGGCTGAAATAACTTAACCCCGATCAGGCCCCTATCACCTATCCTGGCGTAAGTGGGATGTAAGGCAATGGAAACCTCACTAACTATGATTTAAACCCACAGTACAGTAGAAACGAACTGGGCGAAAAGCCCAGCCTCTGCTTTCAGAAAAAGTCTTTTGCACCAGTGGGTCAGAAATGCCAGCAGTCTATTGTGCTACATTGCACTTTGGAGCTACCATGTTTGGTTAGAAGTCAGAGACACCTGGCAGTGAATGGGAAAAATAAACAATCTATGAGCCTCAAAACCTGTTAAAATGAATGAGCATGCAGAGGTGGTGAACGTCTTTCTGCATGCATTATTCTACCCACACAAACAAGCCACATTGCAAATCTCATCTCAGGATTGACTTACATCATCTTATTCTTGTACCTCCACGGTACTGTACCTTTAGTATCATGTCTCCAGGCAGCAATCTTCCATCTCTGGCAATTACCCCATCTCGATAAATATGCTGTATAATAATGTGAACCAAAGGAGTCTCGCTGCCTCCCACAATCCTGATGGCCAGGTTTTCATGGGGATCGGTACGGTTGATCTTAATGCAGGTAATTTCCCCATCTGGAATCAGGTGATACAACCTGGGAAAACCTGGAAATGCACATTGCAAGGTATTTATTTGACATCACAGCTTCGGTTTGTTAAAACATGCACTGCAAAACCTGCCCGTTATCCAAACTAGGTTGTATGCATGGATGTGACTTACACTAAGTGGGGAGGAAAGGACACATGTACTTGCTGAGTGGACTTGAAGGGATCTTCTTCTAATTAACACATTCAAACTTCCTTCTCCCCCTCCTGCCTCCCCAAAACACAGTCCTAAATCTTTGATGTAATCCAAACAAATGAAATGTATTTAAAAAGAGTTACGGGTGCTAATATTTTAAGGGAACAAAATACAGTTTCAGTCATCAGAGACCATTTTTGGTGCTGAGGACTAGGTGATTGGCTCGTGACATGCATGGAAGCATTTTTTTACCTTCAGCTAATAAAAAGGTTAGTTTCTCAGGCAAATCAAAGCACAGAGCAGTTTCCCCCTAAGTGAGAGAAAGCTTTTGAGTTTTTAGTGTGCGGGTCCAGTTCAGCACTCATATGAAAAACCTGCAAGTCAAAAATATTAAGTGCTAATATTTTTTCAGTACCTGTTTTAGAAATGAAAGCACAGTGACTGTTACTGAATAGTGGTGAGATGCTAAATGAAAATTAACTGAGCGGTATCCAAGAGACAAGAAATATTTTCTACTACAGAATTAGTGGACAACAAACCAGCAGGACACCAAAATCTCTGGGAAGAGAGCAAGGGGAAAGAAAGAACAGGAAAAAAGTGTTAAGAAACACCGTGTTGCATCCCTTACCCCTTCTTTGATCATATGTTCTTCAGGGCGGGGAGCTGTCTTCCTCCATGTCTGTAAAAAGCACCTACCAGTAGCACAGACTTCGACTTTGTGGTTTTACACAGAGTTGACAGGCAACAAAAGTCTATCTAGTTATCTATACAGCCTTCATCAACCTAATATCCAAGTATGCATTTAGTTTGTACTCTTGTAGTAGCAGTTTCTATGTTAATATGAGTTTACTTCAGTTTTGCACACAACTTCAATGTCTCAGGAATGGAAAGTCCTTTATTGTCCCCATACTTCCCTATTATGTGAACACTATTTGCCCAGCTTGTAACTTGCACGCTTCTCTCTAGCCTGAGGGGTGGATTCACTCCATCTAAATCCAGGCCTTTAAGATAAATGCATAATTTTAAGATCTACTTTTTCTCTCTTCCTTTATAGCACATGGGCACCCAAATGGAGTGATATCCACTTCACTGCTAAATCACCCCTGGATGTGCTGAACTCTCTCCACTATGTTAGAAGAACTCTGACATCTCAGTGGGGTGCTTAAAGTCAGATGATACAAGTACTCCTCAGATATCACCAGAGGCCTGATTTTTACAGCAGAGTAAGTATGTACATTTTACCCTCTCAATGTGGCTATAAGGATATTTCTATGCAAAATTGCAAATGATAATCTGGATCCCTAGATCTAATCTGCACAGAAATAACATAAGTAAGTATGTCCGTATATTTTGAGTACTACCAAAGCAGTCCTACAGCAGAAATAATTCAATTTCCCACTGCACGATTCACCTCACGTAATAACAAACTGTGATTTTTGACTCAAACACTCATTCTCCCATATCTCATTCTGAAAACTTTTCTAAAGGAATTACCCAGTCATATTTGTTGACCATGGAGAACTGTGGGCTGAACAAGCTATTGACACTCTCGTGTTATTTTAGTCTGTAATTATCCCAGGTCAAAATCAGAGCAACGTGCCAGTGAACAAGACCTTTACAGAAGTTTCTTTGCATCTTGAACAATGCTTTAACTGGTTTATTACATCTTGCAGTGGCACTTGGGTGACTTTCAATATGACTTTAGGCAGATTCATTTAGAAGATTTTTTAATCCTTAATTTCTTTCGGAAGTGTGCAATCTACAACAAAACAAATCTTCCCAAGATATTTTTCTTGCCAGCCTGCAAGTCACTAAGGTTTCTCTTCATAGTTAGCAGAGGTACTGCTTCACCTCTTGTCTTCATTTGATTTCTTTATCAAATATAGAATCATAGAATAGTTGGGGTTGGAGAGGACCTTAAGATCATCAAGTTCCAACCTCCCTGCCATGGGCAGGGACACCTCACACCAAACCATGTCTCCCAAGGCTCTGTCCAGCCTGGTCCTGAGCACCGCCAAGGATGGAGCATTCACAGCTTCCTTGGGCAACCCATTCCAGTGCCTCACCACCCTCACAGTAAATATAATTAATAAATTATACCATTTTCTCCTCAAATGGGCCAAGCAATCAAAACAACTCCATGATCCCTTAATTTCTGCTCTCTTCATTAAAGACTTGCCTCTTGTTTCATCCCAGAAACATACATGGACATTTCTATTACCAACAACGTAAACTGTCATAAGTGAAAGGCCAATGTCTATTTCAATAAACTAACAGTAAGTTTGACAAGCTAAAGGTATAAAATACATAAATACATATATTTTTTAATAAGAAAATTCACAATCACTTTTTCACCAGTCTGCATTCATTGTGTGCAGATTGGTCAAAACCTACCACACCTATTTCAAGGTGAAGCCATGTCTGGAAATCAGTGTCTTTAACTTGAATTTTTCTAAGGTGTATACCATACCCAGAAAAGGAAGACTCTGTTTTAGCACCTGGCTGCATACAGTGAACGGTTGCATACAACAGCTGAATTTAAGGGACTCCAACTGGGTTGAAGGCCTGCACCATTCACATACACACAGCCTGTTGTGAGGCTGGAGCATCAGTTTGCACAGACCCATTTCCCTTATACTTTTAATTAGAATTCTCCATTCTCTTTGATCAGGTTTTCCAGAGCAGGAAAACCCAGGAGTATTGCATACCTTTCTTTACCATTTTATATTTCCAGTCCTTAAATATCGAAGAGCTGCTGAATCTAGAAAGAAGTAAACTTTCTGTCTTGTTTTTGGTGATTCTTGCAGGTATTTCCACAGAGTGTTGTGGTTTTGTCACCGGGGGTTGTATGGAGCATTCTGAATCTGTCAATATAATAAAATGTCATCTGCATTCAGAAAGATTGTGTGTGCTTTTCCCTCAAGCAATATTTTCTTTATATTAGTGTGCAATTTTATTGCTATTTTCACACATCCCATTACAGTAACAAGTAACATTGGAGAGAACAGCTTTACACAGTAAACTCTGCATGTCTGGTATGATATAGGACACTGATTGCTCATTAGTATAGTGTCCATGAGATTGTAATACAAAATGTTAAGTATGCTTAATATTTTATCCCCACAGTTTATAACACTTAATGGTAGTGTTCCTCCAGTGCTCAGGTTTCAGCTGACTTCTCTGTGCACCATGCTTTTTCTGACACTGCTGTCGTCAGGATAACTTCTGCCTTCACTCCCAGTATCCAGTGTGACAAAGCACTGTGTAATGTTTGTTGTGACTCTTGAGTCCAGATTAATCAAAGGTCACTATAAACAAAACTTGGCATCTCATATTGCAAGTCCTTATTTAGATCAGAAGGTCTGACTGATGTGAGGTGCCAGACACAAATAAAGCCATCTGCAGGGACATACTCATGCTTCCCAGCACCTGGTCACCAGAATTTAAATGGATCTTGTGTAACCTATTCTTGGAAAAGTCTTGTGTTTGTGACTTTGTTCTGCAAGTCTTCCTTCCCCATTGATTTTCATTTAGCATTTCATTCTCCCGGTGGTTTGCCATCATTTTGATTTAGTGCCTTCCATTAATTCTGCAGGGATGCTGGTTCAATGCGGGCGGCAATGCCAGCTCTTATGTCTCTTCTGGCTTCTGGGCATTCATCTCACACAAGGAGTCCCAGAATAACTAAAATGTTGAATGTGTCTCAAAAAAGTTGTGGCTATCTTATCTTCAGCAGGCAAAGTTTATCAGTCTGCAGTGGAGGAAATGCTACAGAGCAAATCTTTCTCTTCTGGAAATTGCCTGGCTCATCATCCTAGAGCAGAGCACTTTGAACCAGTCCTGTAAGATTTCCAACAGCTGTTTTGGGAAATGGAACTGCAACTGAATTAAATCTGAGGAAAACGGGAACAGCATGGGATCCCTGCAGGGTGCAGCTTTCCTGAGGCACAATTTGGTTGGGCTCTGCTGTCTTGTCCTGGGGCTTGATAAGCCACTTTCTTTCCTGCATACAGAGAACCTTAAGGCCATGAAATGGCTGATACCTAGAGCCATCTGTGTGACACTTACTTTCTTTTCCTTTATGTACCTTTCCCAAATATTGAAGTATTTATCTATTATACATATATACACACAAATATATAAAAATACAACAAGGCTCAGACTGAACAGTAGGAATGAGATACACCCGTACAACGGAAGAGTCTGTTCTGTGGTCCTGCCAGTGCCTGCCAGGGCTGCCTTGGCCTTGACTGCTGCAAAGCAGTAACAGATGGTAGAACTGCACCCACCATGAGACTAAGAATGAATTTGACTTTGAACAATATCTGACATCCTCAAGCAATCACAAATTCAATTTATTTTACAATGGCTTGACTGCAGAATGGAACTGATGAACACTTTTGAAACCCAGTAGCACAGCTCTCTTTTACTGTAAAACTGTACAGAGGTTTTTGCAATTGCATTCTCAAATTCATTCCTCCTCGAGCATCAGCTGGTTTATAACTTGTATTTGTAGATTGGTTTGGGTAAAGAGTATATATCTCTCTAGTCTTTCTTGGAAGTGAATTTAGAGTGTGATGCCAAACTAAGAGCACTGTGATACAAACAAGCGTGGCAACGCTGGAGCAGTCTTTGCTCGGAGATATTCTATCATTTAAGTAGATTGTCAAGGTCATTTACACTTGTAGATCCAGTCAGAAGATATTACATCTTAAATGCCTCAGTGCCTGAAGGATGTCTCTGTCACCTTCCCTCATGTCTCAGAATGAAACCGTCTCTTTTAAACTTTCCTAACTTCTACTTCAGATGTGGAACACTATTTCTAGTTCTAAGTGTTATTACAGAGATAACTCTCAGGTAGATAGTGCAAGCTTGGGTGCTGCACTACAGGCAAATACTTTGCATGGGTTATTTACAAAAACTACCAAATTATTAAAATGAGAAAATCTTAACACCTCCTTCCCCAAAACACTTTCTCATCAGTGTTTGCACTTTCCATTCTCTTCTAACATTTTTTTCATTTTGGACATTGACAAGTTCTCTGCTGAAAATGTCACCAAAACTTCTAAACAGAGGAACAAAGAAAGCCTGAATCATTTAAATTCAAAATGGGTGCATATGACATTGTTTGAACAACCAAAATGTAGGGTCTAAATGGAAATCATGAAGTGTGATCCTTCACAGTGCAGGACTGCTACCAACTTCAGGTATAAGATAGCATTAGACTGTAACAATTTCTCTGCTGTAATGATAACAGAAGCACATTTGCCATTATACATCATATTTTTCATCTTCCCTGAGGAAGAAAGGAGCTTTCCAGAAGCAGTACTGCACTCAACTTCAAGTTAAGCAGAATCAGGAGTATTTGAATAATTTTTTAATCCCACATCAGGAATGATTATTTTGTCATGGACCCTCACAGTCACACTGCAGCCGAGAATTGGCCCCACAGACATACCAACTTCAGATTAAAGGCACTTCAGACTAAATGCACCTGCATACTCTTCAGTGGGCAAATAGCTAATTTGACATCAGGACTGCTGATGCTGAGAGCCAATACATAGGTATACAGTATGGTTTTGTTCTCAGAGCTCCTTTGACCAAAATAATAGACAAAACAGATTAAACAGTGACATTTGAGCTAAGATGAGGGGATTTGGAAAACTGGGGACAGATGGGCTACCATACATTGAGCTTTGCCAAATGAACTGACAGCTCCTATATCAAGAAGAGGTTACGTGCAAGAAGGGGTTATTTCACTCGGTGCCCATTGTGAAGCTGGCACAGTCTCAGCTTTATTCTGCTCATGCACTGACTGAGCCTGGGGAGGAAAGGAGCCACAAGAGAGGTGGTGAGGTGCCATCTGATCTGGAGCAATGAGGCATGGCTGAGATGTGCTTTCAGGTGATCTCAGACATGAACCTGTGAAACTTGGGGCAAGGCTGCAGCAGCTTTCACGCTACGTGTGGAGATCTCCAAGGCCAAGAACCATCACCCACAGGAGCACTGCCATTCTCAGGAGAGCAGAGTGGCAGTGGGGAGACAGACACTTGAGTCTGCTTTTCGACAGTAGGTTTGGACTGGACCTTTAGTGAGTACAGGACAGGGCACACTGCAGTTATCCCTAGAGTCTGACCAGCATCTCAGTTGGACCAAGAGTCCAACTGCAGACTGCTCAGAACAGCTGAGGATTTAAAAATATATAGAAAAGAAAACAGACAGAACTGAAGAAGGAAACAAGCTTCCAGCTGGCAGGATGATGATAACTGCTACAGAAAGAAATATATTCATTTCCTTCTCCAACACAAAGAAACAGAGAGACTTTGAGATGCCATTACACAAAGCACCTGTTGCAAAAGACTGAGTAGAGATCTTTGTTAATATACTTGTATTGTTGTGAGTTACTTGCATGCATTTTTTAACGACCAAATTCCAAACCTGTGCAATCAAAATACGTTCTTTGCTAATGTAATTAATACAGTAATTCAGGAACTCATCTTTTGTGATCTCATACATAAGACTAACTGCTCATTAAGTAATTACATGCCTATCTGGTTTTTCCAGTGCAGTAGAATACATTTGGAAGTGTACAGGCATTCTTGGTGCAGAGGAATAAAACCACAAGCAGAGTCAAGGAGAGAATGAGAATCTTGACACTGTCACTGGGGCCCTGGAGTGACTGCCACTTCAGGGCCCCATTGTATGTCCCTTAAAAATGAGACAACAGTGGTTTTCATTCTACTGGAAATGTAAAGGTCAGTGCCATATTCATTCCTCCTTCTGTTAACATCTGGATTGCACTGGGTTACTGGGTAGGTAGTGTTGGCATCCAGATCATTCATGCACTCCGGACATGAAACCAAACTTTCAGTGGAACTCACGTCATCTGTAAGCCTAGGTAAAAAGTGCTCATGAAAATGTCCATGCCCCTGAAGAGGTCCTTTTGAATCCTGAAGAGGTGTCTTTTGTAAAGTATGAACTTGTGGCATGCAGAATTTCATCCAGCTGAGGAAGGGCAAGCATTTGCCTATAGTGAATTGGCGTTGTAAGTAAGTGAATGAGAAACATATTTGTCTGCTCAAAGAGAGCTGTAGACAACTTATTTGCAAATTTTTACTTGAGGAAGAATGATAAAATATTTGGGACAGTAAAGTTATTAATTAATTATTTAAAACAATGATGTTTCCAGGCCAAGGAGCATATTCACATCATTTTTATGGAAAAAGCTCACAAGTTTGAATTATCAGGTTTTATTATGGCTACATCAACAAGTATGTGGGCTAGGAGAGAAGTATCAAGAACACAACAATGTAGTAAACCTCTCCTGAATAAAGAAGCAAACAAAGCAGAAGAAATCTTGAACACTGTTCTCTGATTCACCACTTCAAGAATAATGATGCCTAAACACAGCATTTGGCAGCCTTCTGTCTTTCCTTATTTTGCATAGGTTTCAATGACAGCTTGAAATACAGAGCAAAAGGAAGTTGGATGTTTTGTCTTCTTAAAGCCCTTACTCTGGGCATTTGATCTGGGAAGAGACGTGAGGTGCCGAGCACTTCACGCAATGGAATTATAAGCTCAGTGAAGACCTTGATTAAGACAATGATTCCCACTCTATCATCACTTCCTCTTGATGAATGAATGCTAATGTTGGCTTCATAATTACGGTCCAAAGCAATCAGTAACATTTGCTTATTGCTTTGAGAATGCCAAATGGTGTGTTACTGCTTGCCAGACCCCTCATCCTGACATATACCAAACAAACCTGTCTCTCCCTCCTGTTTAAGAGCAGACCATTCTTACCTCATCACCTGCCTGACTGAGGTAATACAAGTCTGTCATCCAGGATCCCACAGAAGTGCTGGAATAATTACAGTCCTTTGCACTTTCATACCGTCCTCCCACTGGGAATTTCCAGTGCTTCATAAACATTAACCAAAACCTCATGAATTTCGTATAATGTATGATTGCTGTGATCAGTTTACTTTAGGAGGACAAACAGATGCTGATGGATCCTCTTGAACAAAATGACAGATCAAATCAATGACAGCTCCAGTAATAGATCCCAGACGCCCAGATCCCACATCCCACATGATAGATAGTGGGCTGACTGCAGCATGCAGGTTGTTTCCAGAACAGACCTACGTGAGGTCTCACACACCCCGGCAGCATTCTTGCCTGCCAGTCAGTAACAGCTTTTTGAACAATAATATAAGGAAAGATTGGCTTTTTTATTTAATCATGCACAGCCCACCACATGAAAGGCATGTCAGTCACAGACATTCAGTTCCCACGTGGCTAGGGTCCCCTACCTACCTATTCTAAGTGATAACACAAGGAGAACAAAGTGTTACCTTCCTCTCCAGCAGCAGAGTTTCCAACGGCCTCCCTTTCCCGGTCAGCCTGGTTGGAAACAGCGCTTCCACTTTTCGTCCTCCGAAGAACACTGAATGCCTTGTTTATTTTTTTGAAAGATCTGCTTCTGATAGTGGAGCGTTCAAAGTGTCGAGCTGCAACGGCAGGAAAATCAGATCAACACAGCCCAGCAGTTCTGGGCTAGAGCCACTTCATTCCTGCAGCCACCGGCATACAGCTGGGCATAAGATCAACAGCAAGGCTGTCAGCGCATCACCTTTGCACCTTGACTCCAGCTGATGCTCCAAGGTTGCACCCACTTGAATCTGGGTACAATTATCCTACCTCTGTCCCACACCCTGGCACTGTCACCTTCCCTGTCAGTTTTTTACCAGCCACACACAAAAATCTCCTGTGAATGTGGTAGCCTGGGAGAGAATAATCCTCAGTCGAGGCAGAATCAGCAGCAAACCTGTGAAAAACGCATGTAGATGGGAGAAGCTCTTTCCAAACTCTATAAGCTCAGAAAGGAAAAAAGAAAAACAAAACCAAAAAGCTGGAAGTTGTTAAAACTCTTCTTGGAAAAAAAACCCAACCAAACCACCCAAACCCCACACTACTGCCTCAAACCCCTGCAATGCTTTCAAGGGGGAGCCAACGATATTGCCAGCAATAGCTAACAATTTCATGTCAGAGATTCAGGGTTTATCAGGTGGGATAGACCAACTATGTCACATTTTAACCTGTGTCAGGCAATGCAAAAACAGGTCATAATGCTTTCAAAGAACGTTACTCTTTTTTTCCATCCTGCTGAGGATATCATTGTGGCTGTTCTGCCTCTTCAAGCTCTGCGGGCTAGCCAAACATTGTAATCTAATAATAAAACATTCCCTCAAACTAGACTGCGGCCTCTAAACTCAACAAAACTAGTGGGATTTAATTTCATTCTGCTGTTCTCTTCTCGCCCACTCCCTTTCCTTGTCTCTCTAACCCCATGCACACAAGATGATGGCGCTGCTCATTTTCTAGTCTTTCTTCAGCCCTTCATCCATTGTCCCAGATACAACTGGTGCAACGCAAAATTCATCTTGGGCTATTAATTTGGACTATTCATTTTGGCTGTTCATTTTGGCTTCAGAGGCCTCAAATACAAGCTCTGAACTCACTGCTAATGTTTCCAAGTCTACCTTTGGGCAGGCCATGTTTTTCAAATATGATACTCATCAGAGCTGGGTGCAGCGTCATAGGGTGAAGAAGGATCAAGGCAAGGTTTCCTGGTGCAATTTGTCCTTGACTGTGGTTGTTTCAGCAGGACCAGCTCCTCCAAGGTGCACCTCCCTGGGAAGCTAGCTAATATCTCCTAAGCTCCCAAGGCACTTCTTAAGGTTTTTTTTCCTGAAAATTCTTGGCAACTGCCAAGCACAGTTCACTGCAGGCTTTGGGGTAGGTGCCCATGGCACAGTCTATGGGGGTTACTTGGGCCACCATATTTTGGTGAAGCCATTACACAGCTACACCATCTCCCCAGCACATCATAGATGCCATTTACTCTTCCAACAGATCTGACTTATCTAAATAACCTTTCTTAAGCCCTGTGATTTGCATGTGTGCAGCTAGTCCATCTTCAGCTTGCTGCTGCCCCTGGCCGAGCAAATTCGGTTTTCACCGCAAAACTATTGGGCCACTGTCTGTGCAATTTGATAATCCATGTAAAATTAAAGCTTCCACACTCCCTTTTTGTTTTAAAGCCTCCAACAACATATGTTTCACAGAAGACAAATGCTGAAAGAGGCCACCAGGCTCTGAAACCATCACTTTTAGTTCTTACTTCTGTTTCGATTGCTACGATGCAGGTCTCCGGGGCTGCTACCCGACTGGCTGTCCTCTGAGGTGGGGCTGAAGGCTGGGTTCACCAGCCCTGGCTCATCTGTCATTAAGGCAATGGCTGCAGCTGCTGAGAGCTCTGGGCCCAGAGCAGCTACTGCCAAGCTGGAGCTATGGTCTGGAGAGCAGTCTTGGGAACGCCTCTTCCGTTCCTTGGTAAGGCCATAGTGGGATGCTCCTTTACATCTAAGGAGAAGGGAAGGAAAAGAAGACATGATAACAAGTTGTATTTGAATGTTGCGTACTTATTGGAATTATATGGTGCCAAGATAATTTGTCACTTGGAGTAAAAGCTTCTCCAGGTCTGCTGGTGAAATAAAAGGTGCCTCACCAAGCCCTGTGCCATGAAAAAACTTTTGGTCACCAAGGCAGTCACACTGGGAGCACAGTGCTGTGGTCTTCCATGCAGGAGCCAGGGTCTGCCCTTCAATGAAACCCATGAAGGAACAGGCGCAGGCTCAAGGTGAACAGGTTATGGACAAAAACCCAAATCCTAAATCCTGACTCAGCCTCTGCAGTGACAAAACCTTCTGTTTCTGGTGCATGTTCCCAGAAAAGCTGAAGATACAGCACTGCAAGAGGCAAATTGAAAGTCTACTTTGAAACAGCTTACTTGTAGTCCCAAATACCTGCTCTATATTCATCCTAGACAACAAAGGCAGGACCACACATGGCTTTTATTTCTTGAGATTTGCTAAAGAAAGTCACTTGAATGAAGTTAAAGGTCAGTGTGTGCTCTTCATGAATCAGTATTTAATTAAAGCTATAAAATAACTGAAGACACAGAGTGGCAGAAGGACACAGCACCTCTCTGTGACTTCTCTCCAGCACCACTTCTGCCCAGTGTCCACGCTCTATAACCTCATTCCCTGCATCAAAATAAAGAAAAATCTGCCTTTCAATCACAGTCTAATGAGCTTGCCCTACTTGCAGTTGCTGTTATCTCTTCCTTCGTAGCAAAGGCTAGCTGATGACTTTCGTGAAAGTGCCCTGTAGGACGAACTCACAGAAATAGCTGCAGAAACCCTTAGGGATAGAAAGCTCTGCATAATATATGGCATGCACAAAAGGCAATGCATAATACATACAGTACACAACGCTAGTGGGTTAAGTGTCAGAAAAAGAAATACACTGAACAGAGGCCTTGGAAGAGAAATGATTTATGGAAGCAATTCCTGGGACAGAAAGATGAGATGAAAACGAGTCACAGATCTTTCTGTATCAGCTTCAGAGCAACAGTCTAATTTCTCTTATGGTATTGGCTTTTTATGAGAGACAATTGAATCAAAAATAGTTTTTAGCGCTAAATGATGATTTACCATCATTTAACTGATACCACTTCTGACAACTTTTCTCTTAAAGATGGGAAAAAATACCCAAGCCCAGACTGTATCGTACTGGTGCAACTGTGTAAAGGTTTTGCATATGCCATAAAGTTCAGATGAAAATGGCTGTGGCAGTTATTTCTGAAACCTTTCACAAGCAAATTGAGGTGTCTCAAAAGAAGATAAGAGCGTTTTTTTGGAAGAGAAGGTTGGTCAACTACTTCAAAAGACCGACAAAAAGCTACTTGGAGCACCTATTCCAAGACAAGAGTGCAACAATAATTGTGTAAAACAGAAAGGACGAGCTCTCCTGCCTCCGCTGCAGCAGGCACTTTCCTATTCCTTCCCAAAAAAGAGGTGTGACTTCCTCACCCCCTGAGCATCTCACACTGTGGCAGGATGCTCTCCTTTGTATTTCATAGGAAGCAGAACCACAAAGACCTTTCGCTCTTGCAGCCTACCTAAACTTCTCCAATGCAGCATTTTGGGAACTTGTCCCACTTGCAGTAAGGTCACATTTACTAATCCAGCCTATGGATGTCAACAGAACAGTTTTTAAAATGGTTTAAAAAATTAATGCAACAAAATGAACACAAAGAAATGGCTTTGAAGTGAATTGTTTGCTGTTCTCAAAAGACAGTCTCTGCCTTATAGATATCCTGCAAAGACTCAGAATACAAGAAATATTCCTACTCCACATTTTACTTTGTTTGCCTCTGTTTTCACCATGCCAGTAAAGTTTCAGCAGCTGATATCACAGCACCAGCCTTGCAAACGGGTCCTCAAGCACACATCTTTCTTTTTTATTTCTGGTGGGTTGCATGAGGATCAACCTGAAGATCAGAAGTGGCTTGGCCCAAAGATTCCCAGCTGCATGGGTTCAGCTATTGCCTGGTGCCCATCTGCATTTCACTACTAAAGCCTTCACTTTCTGTGGAAATTCTCACTCGCTGCTGCTGGCTGCACTGCAGACGCCCAGCTAACAGCATCAATCCAACAGCAATGAACAGCAGACGGTTACTTTGAATGCAGAGAGGGCTGACACAGTTTAAGATGTGGCTTATTGGAGAAGACAACTCATCATGATACAAAGCACAAGGCACATCTTTCTAACTCTGCCAGAAATAGTTAAAAGGGGACCAAGAGCTCTTCAAGTATGAGCACTGAAGTTATTTCTTAAATAACTGTGGCAGGCATAAACAAACACAACTCAGGCCCTCTTTCTTCAGATTAACACAGTGCCCTTGAAGAAGAAAAAAGAGCCTCGAGCCCCCAAACTTGTAATAAAATCTGCAACAGCATCTCTTCACTTTCATTGTTTTCCTTGTGCTGACACTGCTGTGATAACAGAAAACAGAAGAGTTGACTGTGTAAGTGGAATCATATTTATAGTGTCTCAGCTACATTTTTCCATATGGTTGGATTTGGCTCCCAGAAAAGAGAGATCCGTAAAACAGCTACATGCCAGTACTAATTATCTCTCTCACTGTGATTATTAATCAGCTGCCTGATTTGCAGCTGGAAGAGTGGGATACCTGATTAATGTAACCCAGTCAGAAAGCGAACCCAACACTGGTGACATGAGTAACGTGTGTTGTACAGCTCATGCCATTAAAGCAGCGTCACTAAGTGTGTACAGGAAACTCAGAAAATAGTTTCTTCTCTTTGCGTGGCCTCTTTTATGAAGCAGAAACATGCCATCCAAAATCCTGGCTATACAAGCTAACCACCGGGAAGTGAGAGGGCAGTGGTGGCTGCTGAAACCTTACCCAGGGCTGCAATTATGGCTGGCACCAACATCATCAGCTGCAGGGCAAACCTTGCTCCATGCCCTGCTCTGCATGTGAGGAAGGCTCTCCACTGCAAGCTTCAGGCGCAGCATATCCAAAGTGATGGAGCCAGGAGATCCAAAACCCCATGGCTGCCTTACCTTGCTGCTACCATTTGTAAAAAGAAGCTCCAGTCAAAGTCAAGGCCAACGGATCATTTCCACATCAAATTCAAATAAAAACAGTGGTTTGAAAACAGAGATGCATTTCCCTTGCAGTATTCCTTACTTACACAGCAAGGGAGGACCTGAAAGTGAGGTTGACCTCAAGGATTTCCATTACCCAGGCTGACACAAGGGAAAAATGTAAAGGCAAAACACAAACAAGGACAACTGCGTGGATTCTTTCACTTCATTTCTAGTGATCTAGATGAAACAATATCACAGGCAGAAACGGGATGTGTATATTTTAAATGCATTTGCTCTTTTAAAAACTCCCTGCTTTCTATCTCTGTCACTTCACAGGCTATTCTTCTTTCTTCCTATCTCACACCTGATTTCCTGGGCAGGAAACAGGGAAAAAAAGTGAAGCTAGAGAGTGACAGTGCTTGTGAGCCAGGGCTGGCACAAATAAACAGAGCAGAAGTTCTCCCTGCCCAGTTCAAGCAGTGTTTTCCCAACCTCACTTCCAACGCACTTAGACTCTGGTGCTGTTTTGCTTTAATGCACAGACACATTGTCTGAGTGCAATTAAGAATAATGTATACAAAGCACTCAGGATTGCCCAGCAGAAGAAAATACTGCATAATGGGCTGTCATCGCTGATTCAAAGCTAAACCGAGATCGGGGTAGACAAGTATGTTTCAGCTATGCCCTCACTGCAAACAGTTTCATCTTTGTGTAACTTGGGCTTGTCACAAGCAGGGATCAGAAGTACCAACAGTGTGTATCACACCCTGACCCCATCACACAAACTTTCCCAGTTGCTCTGGTATCCCTGAACTGATCCAGTGGAAAGGCTGATGGAGAAGGCAACCAGCAAGGGGTGTCCTGGATAATCTGGTGCTGATAACCTCACTTGTGAGACCCTGGTGAGAGGCTCCTACCGCATCTGGCAAGAGAGGGCTTGACTCACAGGAAGATGTTGGCAACTCCTGCCCCACGTGAGCCATTCACACAGTGTGTGCATCAGCTGTGACTGTAGCCCAAACATAACCCAAATACCAACCATACGGATTTCAGGTCAAATGCCTAAACTCTCAAGCTTTCTGAAAGCCACAAGGGAGTGAACTGACTTGGTCAGTTCTCAGGCAGAGATGCCACCAGCTCTTCTGATCTTTTGCGAATAGTGTACCTGAAACTAAAGCCAAAACTAAAAGAAGGGTGAGGCGCCTAAACTCCAATCAAGTTCCATGTTACAGATCTAAGCTAAAATGCAGCAAATGTGCAATCTCTCTTTCAGACCAACCATATCAGTGTTTAAGAGGCCAAAGACATCAATGTCTTCAGCAGTGAAGGTGACCGATACCCTGCTGCTCTTTACACCCAGTGATGCTGTATCATCCTTGCTCAGAAATCTGGCTTCTGTAAATCCTGGCCCTACGTACAAAATTCCTCGGTTTTGCTATACATGAAAATCAGTCCTGAAACAGCAGTGCTTCTTCCTTGGTAATTCTGAGTTCTTGTAAGGATTAACCACAGCATAAATGCTGCGTACAAAATAAACCTCATAAATAAGAACCTGATTTTTCTTTCTTTTTCATTTTTTTTTATGCATTTGCCTTTTCTGCTTTTTATAAAGAACTGTGTCATGTCAAGAGCATTCCTCAAGACTCGGTAACCACCAGCTATGGCTAGGAAGGTCCTGACTACATTAAACCTTCCTCAATATTCATAAAGAAGGGGATGAAGCATCTAAAAAGCAAAGTTTAAACTCCTGATTACATTTTCCAACCAACATTTGCTGAGTCAGGCTGCAAAAACCTTGTCTAGACATGCAACTAGAAACAGGCTGTTCTCTGCACCTGCACTTGAATTTCATAGTGCAAGCAATATTTTTAAATGCTCACCACTGCTGTTCCGTACCCTGGCACTGATGCTCTTGGGTATTCTCTCCATGATGATCTCCCAGTGTCAGAGGCTTCACATCTTTTTTTGGGGGGGGAAATGTGGTCATTTTTCACCTAAGTGGGAAATCTTCCCAGTTATTATTACTCTTTCACTTCAACAACCCTATAAATAAAAGCCTTTCAGAGACAGCTTCCTGACACCTGGAGCATCAGGACTGGCAGAGAGGCTTGATCCCTGCTGCTTCTGGAGTGTTTAGGATGAGCAACTGCATGCTATTCTTCCACAATCACTGCTGTTCTCCATGTCAACATGGACATAGCTACGATAGTTCAGGTGAGGCAAATGGGTTCTCTGTCTAGCTGTCAGAGAGATTTTCACATGTCATTTGCTCTCTATTGTCAACCAGAAGCCTTTGCTGAAGTCTGAACACATAGTAGATTTAGTGGTTCTGTATTTCTGCATTACTACTCTGGAAATATTTATAATGGTCCTTAATATTTATTTCTTTAAGCTAAGGTTACTTAGCTTAAATACTTTCCCACAAGACAGGAAATATCAAATATCATTTTTTTCAGTTTAATTTCTGTATATCCCTGTTATGGTTTCCTATGTTTTTGTCATGCTTTTTGTTTTAATGAAGCCATTGTAATGTAACAGACTCTGAAACTATCTTACTAGCAAAGCCTAATGTTGTGCTGTATCTTATCTGTAAAGATCTGACCCCAAGGAAGGGCTGTCATTTTCAAAATGCTTTTGCACTATGATGCTGTCAAACAAAATATATTTGTATATTATATAAAGAACATGTGCAGGGGTATCAGTATACTTACACTTCCACATCAGCTATTCCGTGTGAATTTGGGTGCACCACCAGAAAAAAGACTTATAGTTCCCACAGTTTAAATAAAAAAGTTTTCTAAGCATAAGAGGAAAATATATATTGAGCATTCTTTATAATTACTATGTTAGTCATCAGCTAACCCATTTCTGTGATTTGATTGCTGAGAAGGAGACTCAAGCATTGCTAGTGATTTTGGTACAGGCCCTTGAAGGTACTTTGCATTGGTGAAAAACTGGAATTGCAGTTCAGAGTTCAGACGCCACAGTTCCCAAAACTACTGACAGACAGACAGACAGACCGTGCCAGACACAAGCTGAGCAAGCATTCAATGGTAACTAAATCCCCATTTGAAATTTGACTGCTTATTCTGAGGGAAGGGAGGAATCTTCAGATTTCCTACTAGTTTTCAGGAGAGTTGAAAGAACTTGGAACACATTTTTACTCTTAAATAGATTGCAGAGTTTAAATTTCATGTACATGCTACCAAAATATCATGTAACATGTGGTCATGTTTAAGTGTATTTTCCCTTCTCTTTAAAAAGCAAAAAGTTGTATTTCAACCACCATCATCAGCTTCTATTATGAAATCTTTTAAAGGCCCATTAACATCTATCATGGGAACAGGGAACTGGAAGAAATTGGTAAACAATACTAGTGTCCTGCAATTGTGGGCAAAAATCACGACTGGGATTATTGTGCAATGATCCCAGTTGGTGCTGGGACTGTGCACAAATTGTTGGTCCAGATCATGTTCTTTCCCTCCCCTGATACTTTTTCCAGGCCATTACTCTATCAGTGATGATTTTGAAACTACAATTTTTTTCTTTTCAAGGTTCAAGCATGGTTTCAAGTTCCAATCTTAAATCATTCTAACAAATTACAGCTGTCTTACATATAGGAGAATGAAGCTGTAAATTGCTAGAGACAACTTAGACGGGCGAGTCAGCATATAAACTGGGAATGCCAATTTCTTTTATGGATTAGCACTGCTTCTGTATCGTGCATAACACAACTACTACTTTAGAGAAGCTGATATTCACAATTAACTTTGTGGCTTCATCCTCTGTTGCACTTTTCCCCACCTGTGCTCAAGACACAGATGCTCTGAGGATGCACAAGGGCATCAGCAGCCTGTTCCCACTGCTCGCATAAGGCATGGCCTTGGATTGCTGCTACAGCTTCTCCCTCTTCCAATGCTGCTTTTAAATGTAAGGCTTGTGGAGCAGAAGTAGACTTCAAGCTTCAAACATGAGGAATTGACCAGGGTGAAAGACTGCAGTCAGCTTATTAATCAGTATTTGCTCCTAGATTACTATAACAAACATTTGACATCACAGGAAAGTTGCTGGCTACAAGTACAGAACAAGAGTGATCTTGTGTGATGCAAAACAACAGCAGTATTTATTTATACTGAACTTAATTAAACACTGAAGCTTCCAAAGAATAATCTACATATCTTATGCAATCTACTCACATCAGCTGACACAAACAAGGAAAACAGAGGAGCCCCACACTATCTCTAACTTTTGGTAGGTACCTAGGTACTGACACACCAGGAGTGCCTGGGTGGCAGATTTAGAGCAAAATAAAAGGGAAAAATAAGAGGTAGAGGACTAGTATTTTTTAGCTGGTGGGAGCCTGTAAACCTTGCTGATGGCTTCTAGTGCTTTTAGCATTCAACATATATACACCATTTAAATCCACTAATCCTGTTCAATTATGCTAGCCCTAAAGTACTAAAAACTCCTCTTGACTTCAGCAAAGGTGGAGCTTGATGAAAACTTCACCAGGTGCTTTCTTCGCCTTCCGGAATTGCATCATTTTCTAAACAACACACTTTAAAGCTTCAGCCTTCCCTATTCTTGAAGAAAGAACTGGAACGTTGTTTCAAAAAAAAAGTGAGAAAACACAAATTAGAAAAGCCTTCAAGAGGTTTCTTCATGGAAAACTCGGGTACTTATTCATAGTACATTCTTTTATCTACAGACAGCCAGGATGAAGGAGCAATTGCAGGTAGCGTGTGTCAGTTGGGTATTTGGAAAGCAACACAAGACCTGCCACCATTACCTGTCAGCTTCATATCCGGTTTTGAGTCCAAGACCACTCAAAGAACAGCACTGGTATTCTGCAGGCAATCTTGACTATTAATTTTGCTTTATACTAATAAAATAACCTTTTTACAGCAGAAATTGAGGTCCTATGTAATAGGACTGCAGCAGAAACACTGAAAATATTCCTAATTTAGAACCTTAACTGAAAAATGAGCCTAAGGAAGATCACAGCATATATATACAAAGTCTCAAAAAATGTTAATGCTGCTAAAATTAAGTTACCTCTGACAAAAATAGCAAGTGCAAGGATAAAGAAATTCTTAAGGCATTGCAACGCTATACCTCATAATACCACACAATCATTACACTGTATTTTTCAACTTATGTGGATATATATATATATAATTAATGTTGAGAATAAGCATTCAGTCTGTTGATTCATGTGTTTTTCATGTTTACTGTTCAGTGCTTTGATCACCGGATTATATTGAACAGGTATAACTAGTCTCCTGGAACTTAGTATCTCAGCTTTGTCTTCCCCTCCTACTATCCCCACCTATACTGTAAAACCTTCATGATGCAGTGAGCAAAATATGCTTGTAATGGGACAAAGGGGTTTGTTTTTTTAACAAGAGTGACAGCATCAGCGTAACGTGATTCTTGCAGCCACAGACAGGGGAGCCTGCCAGACAGAAATTTTGTATATACACGTACTTAACACACAATTCTTTATTAAATAAAACGAATGACAACATCTCCTATGTCACGGACTCAACAAGTCAACACTATTGAGAATACGTTCGAGGCATCAGTTTGTCTGATGTGGTGCAAAGCAGTGACACGTGGATATCAGTCTCTAAGATGTAAAGTAGTAAAAAGGGAACACCATGTTCCATTTCAAGATGTTTTCAACCCAAGGCCTGAGTTTACTAATACTTTCTCCACTGGAATTTGAAATTACAGGAAACAATGGGGCTCCAGCCAGTAAATAACAAATACTGTCTTTATACTCTCTTGTTGAAAGAACATGCTATGGACAGCCACCCACAGCTCTAGCTCTAGTGGCACTCGCCTCTGGCCTCAGTGACCCAAAAGTCACCTAAGACCCCTTTTAGGTCAGCACGGGTATCTAAATTACATTGCTAACACATCTCTGTACACATCAAGCTCTGAACACATACTTGCTTCCTCATGGGGATGGTCAGAAAAAGATCTCAGCATGACTTCTCAGAAGTTGAAAAAACACAGAGATACCTGTCAGATGCCCCTCTGAGTGCTGGGCAAACATCTCCACCACCATGTCTAAGCAGTATCTTAAGATGTCACAAATGTTTCCCCTTTTAAAAAGTAGCTCTCCCATCTTCTCAAATCCAATGATTGATACTCAATGAGGATCCTGTGAACTGCACATGACTCATGAATCACTGTGTCTTAAAACCCTTAAACAACGTGGGTTTCTTGTAGGGATGGGAAAGGAAGAGTACAACATTTCCTGGTGTATCTCAGATTCAATTTCCATGATTTCAACCTAAATGAATATTGACACTGGCATAAGAAGTACGTAAGTTACACTGTTGACTAAATATCTCATTACACCATATTTTTTGGGAAGATAAACATAGCTGACAGTACATTTTAGTAGAAAAAGTTCTGGCTTCTACTCCTCCTGGCTCCACAGTGTCTCTTTTGCGTGTCAGGTTGGAAGAGTATGGATGTATCAGAGGGATGTTACAAGCCAGTTTTCAGAACAGCGCTCCACAAACCCATCGGACATGCAAAAATCTTCACTGCTTATGGTTTTATGGATTCCACCCAGCTAAATATGAGATACTTCAGTGAGATATTTCAGCCTCCCATTAAAATAAACACACATTGTAAAAGCATTTAAAGGCTGCAGAAACTCCATATTCAGCCACGGCATAAGTATGACTGGAATGTTGTTTACAGTCTTCTGAAAGCTCACATGGTAGGAAATGCTCGCTTATGCTGTAAAAATTGTGAAACCCAGGGTTTTTTTGAATCACCATTTCTTAACAGAATTATCAGAAATACTTTTTAACCTGAATTCCTTTATAGAAGTCTGAAATTCACTAAGCCCAATTTACTCACCCTTCTCTCCACTACAGGCAGTGCTGCGCTCAGTATCACTGAAAGCACCCAAAAACACAGCAGTGTGTTTTCCCGGTCATGTGCGGACCACTGTCAGCTCTCACTTGCAGCAAAGGCTGACAGAGCTCACGCCCTCACACCTCAGTTTTCACAGTGCACTAATCAATAAAGCTCAGGTCAAGTTGGGATAAGGCTGATCTGTTTCTCCTGCTGAAGCTTATTCAGGGAGGTGGATTAAGAAAGAGGGAGCTGGATGCTACTGCCAAAAGAAAAACTGATGCCTGGGAAGGGAGAATGAGTCCTGCTTGCTGTGGCTTTTCAGTTGAAGTTGGAAGAGGTTCATAAGAAAAAGCACTGTCCACTGTTACTCCAGCCAGTATCTTGGGAAAAACACGCAACACCATCTAGGCACACAGGGCCTTCTGCAGCCTGAAGCTGAAGAAGTGACTTTAGAGGCTTCAGATATAGGATGAAACCTCTCTGCAAAAGTGTTTTGTTTTCTTAGACCACTAGGTTATAACTGATGAATCAAGGGATACAATGCATAAAGTAGTGTGGAAGCAGGAATCCTATTGTGAAACCACTTAATTAGAAAAGATGCCTTCAGAAGTGGGTACTGCATTACTAACAACACAAAATGGATTTCCCTGAGAAGGGCAAGTATCATAGAATCATACAAGAGCCTAGGTTGACAGTGACCCTCTGCAATCACGTTTTGAAAGCCTTAAGTGATGGGAACTCCACAATATCCCTGGGGAGGTTCTCCCAGTGAGAAAAAAGTAGGTGAAACCAGCTTTTGCACTATATCTTACTTTAGCTTCTTCATACGCATTAGCTTGCAGATACTATAGGTTTCTTTAAGTTTTCTTAGTCACTTGTACTCTCTCAGATTTCATACTACTTTTACATAGTATAAATAAGAAAAAATATTTTATTTTTTCCTTAATTATTCAACTTATTAAAAAAAAACATTCATGATAAGAGGCAGTCACCTCATACTGTCTCATAGTGTCATTAGCTTACATACCTTACTAAAATGGAGGAATAGAAAAAAAATCCCAAAATGTTCTTTAGGAAGCTGCTCTTTCATTCCCTTTTTATGCCACCGCAGCATTGGGAATTCCAATATTCAAGCTCTAATAACTATCTTCGCTTTTGAAATTAAAATGCAAACATCATGCATGCAGCTGAGCACGTAGGACCCCAGGGGCAAACCTGGGCAGCAGGTCTGGAGACCTGCTGGGTCTGGGCATGGGCATACTGGGTCTAGGTCTTGGGCATGAGCTGCAATTATATTCCTCTGGGTAATCCAAGACAGCGGCCTTGCCCCCGCCATCCTAGGAGAGGGCACATCCTGCCTGACCTTGCTGCTCCAATATAGAGTGGGTCGGGGCTGCTGTGTGAGAGGCTGCCTTGAAATGAATCCAAACCATGAATTCCTTATGACAGGTTGTGGCATCTGGGTGAATCAGCCAGCCTGCGCGCTTGAGGCTGTTCTAGCCCAGGCTGCAATTGTGTTAACATCACAATTTAAGTAGACTTGGGTCTCATTAGCAGTGATGATGGTCCCCCTGAAGGAAAACCAAGGTGGCATAGGAAATGATGTCAGTTTATTATCAGCTTTGGAAGAGGAATAATTGCATCGATCTTCTTCAAACTGAGATGACCCTGGTCCTTCAGAAGGAATCTGACAATCTAACCTCCAGCAGTGTGATCATGCCTTATCACCTGATGATTTTTACAGCAAAGGCACACGTCTTGACTCAAGGTCGTCCAAGCCATCACTAACAGATAGGATCAGACTGGAAATCTACACTAGTGTCCAGTGGACAGCAGCGTGCTGGGGTATTGGACATGATGGCAGCTCACATTCAGACATACATAAAACAAATCCTACATGTTTCA
>JANHGB010045360.1:0-15198 GCA_026283785.1 Coracopsis vasa | reverse complement strand
CGCCCTTCTATCAAGAAGTTTTGGTTTGAGACTTGTATTGAGAAACACAAGTTTTAAGCAACCTGTTGGCATTAGGAAACCAATATACAAACTTTTATTTGAAGAAAATCTCAAATATGACAATAACTTTGGTCATGTTAAAAGGAGGCCATCCAAGAACGAATAAAAATGAGCTGCTTTATAAGCATGGCCACATACAGTATATTCAGATATTAGCTAATAGAAGCTAAGGTTACACGCATAAATAGGCCTTAGTACCATGCAAGTTCGACGCAATTTCATACATTCATTATAAATTTTCAGTTATTTTCATGCCAAATCACCTTTTGGATAAAAAGGTAAGAAAGAAGTAACATCTAAATGTGACCAAAATTGAACAGAAAAAAGAAATCAAAAGTACAGACAACATTTTTATTAAAAAGATCTCAAAATTACACCTGTTCAATGTTAATACCATCTCTGATCTCCTTCAATGGGAATTAGTAGTAGTTAAGCATTGTTACATATCAAAAAATACAACTCTGTTTTACAACATAGTACCGACATATTCAAAGTACTGTGCCAAATTATAAATAGTAAAATCAGGTTTTGAAGAATTCCAATAGAAAGCAAGTTATGCTCACATAAACATATGCACATAGTATAGTTATGTAACAAAAGTCTTATAAAAGGAAACAAATTTACCCCATGCCAGCTTGAATTACTGAGGTGGGATCCAATACTTACTTATGAAGACTGACAGTTCATTTCTTTAAATATATTTATTAGTCTCTGGAAAAAATAAGACAAAAATTTACTTTCACCAGAATACACACCATTCTTCACTGACAATTCGTTTCTCAGTCGTGACTGACATAAGTCGGTCCTTATGAAAGTGGCCTTTTTTGTTTCTTTTTGAAGACCTTGCAATAAAAAAAATTGTCCACCAGACTTCAAAAATTCAATCAGCTTCTGCACAACTGCAGAATGATCCTACACACTGCTTCTACCTAGAGTAATCTTCATCTGTCATCTGTAATGTAGACAGTCACATCTTCCTCTGACTCAAGGTGCAGCTACAAGTAGAGAAGTGCTTAGACAGTCACTTCAAATACACTTGTTGAAGGCTGCTTCTAGTGCATAATCAAGTTGAAAATCTCTTTACTGATCATAATGGTTTGTCAATAACTGTAACACCTGAAGAGAAAAAAAAGGCAAAAATCTTTAGGTAGTATTTTACAAAAATTCAAGAATATGAAAAGAAAGCTTTAATATAATACCTTGCAAGTAGCATAAAATGCAGTAGCATCAATGTTGATATTTTCCCTAATTTCTCTGACAGAATGTTGTCTGAATCAGTGCAAAGTTCTCAAAGTTTTTGTGACTTGAAAAAATTTGCCATTACTCAAGTTTAATTTTATCTGTGAAATACATCATTAACATTCACTTAATTTGTTTGAGAAACTGCAATTATTGAGGGAAAAGGGTCCTTAATCAGTTCTTGTTTTCTAAGTATCAAATCCCAAAGAACTTCAGAATTGGACCTTTGTAGATTGCAACACAAATATCTTGTTAAAAAAAGGACTGGTCATACCAGAATCATCTTTCTGACTCACCACTTATGTGCTAAATCCCCATTGAGTACAGTTTAATACCATCTTTTAGCTTGTAGTGAATAATTGTTTGAAGTCATCATTCAAAACGTACCCATCAGTTTCTTCACATCTATTCTGGTATCTTAGGCTTTAGGCTTTACCTTAGACAGGACTTGGTTTTGATGCTTTGTCAAATTTCTTACCCTAGCAGTTATATTGCAAGAAGTCAGTTAAAAATATATCTACACACATTACCTGCATAGCTCCTTCCTGTACTCATACAAGATGACACAACCGTCCATTTATCAGTTGTTGGATTATAATATTCCACTGTTGATAAATTACAGGAACCGTCATCTCCTCCAACCACATACAAGAGACCATTTACAGCACAAACACCTAAAAAAAGACAGGAAACCAATCTGAAAATTAGCAGTTGGCTTGTTCACCCCATAAAAGCATGATTTCTATTCTGCAACATCACAAAAGCAGCAGAAATCCAGGAATGTGCCATTCACACCAAATGGTATTACTACCATTTTAAGACACTTGTGTATACCTGCATTCCTTCTGCACATGTTCATGTCTGCAACCTGCTTCCACGCACTGGCGACGGGGTCGAACACTTCAACACTTTTTCTTACCAAAGGACCGTCATGACCACCTACTGCATACAATAAATTGTTTAACACACCAACACCTGTGAACATAGGAAAATACTCAAAATTAACCAGAGAATAGTTTGACTGATACAAAGCAAAACCAACAAATATTACATCTACTAACATAAATCCTTCATCCAGTCAATGTTAGGAACTAATTCAAAGAACATTTGGGTCAGGATGCATTAAAGCAGAGAGATGGTAGCTACAGTAAGAAGCTGATAAAATGTCTCGCATGCCCATCTACTGTACTGCAGCATACAAAGACCAGAGCTGTTCTGCAACAGAAGATTTAGAAAATCTGGGATGAAACATGATGTGCAGGAAAATGAGGACTGTTGAAATTTGCGACTAATTAGAAGTGACAGTAAATGAGACAGAGTGCTCAGCCAGCAAAACAAGTCTACAAGACAACAAAGTGTAAGTGAATTTTTAGAAAGTAAAAACTGTTCAGTATGGAGGATAAAAGCTGAATGGATAGACATTATACAACAGGGATGTTTCCACTAAAGTGTTGGAATGCCGTGTAAACATATATACGAAACAAAAGTAAACAGTTAAGAGTGCAACTTCCTCCTCCAGGATTTGGAGGAGAATCATAGAATAGTTAGGGTTTGAAAGCACCTTAAGATCGTCTGGTTCCAAACCCCCTGTCATGAGCAGGGATGCCTCACACTAAACCATGTCACCCAAGGCTCTGTCCAACCTGGCCTTGAACACTGCCAGGAATGGAGCATTCACAACTTCCCTGGGCAACCCATTCCAGCGCCTCACCAACACCAGCAGTGGTGTTGCTGTGGAAGGACGGCAGCCAGATGGTTTGACTGAAGAACAGTCTGATTCTGACCACAGAATGAGCTCCACAAAATCTGGAACCACTGGAAAGCTACTGTGGGCTGGTGTCTGGGGCTGTGTGCCCTTCAGAGCAGGGATATGCCTTTCTGTGGAACACCTGCATGCCATGGGCACAAATACATATAAACAGCAAAGCTCTGTTAGACCCGTAATAACCCCATTCTGAAGGGCTGAACATGGCAGGAGCAGCCTGAAAGTGAATTAAAGAGAAAACAAATCAAAACACCTGCCTTAAGACCACCCCCCTGGATTATAAATACCACAAAGCCAACTCACACTCACCTGTATTGGAAACTGTTCCTTCTGTGGCACTGTGATTGCACCTCCCCTGGGACTACTGTACTCGGTTACTATTGGTTTTGCTCTGGAATCCAGCAGCAGATCATCAGGTTTAAAAGGTTCACAGAAATCAACTAAGTGCTAAAGTTCAAGGAGCTGCCTTTTTAAGCAGTCAGCCTTATCAGAACACTGCTCCTAGCCAATCCTGAGCTTTTCAATACTTGGAAATGAGAAAAGCTTTAAGTATGAGCACCTTCACCCTTAAATTCAGACTTTCTTAACATTTTATGTACAGAATATATAAATTCCCTTAAAATACTAGTAAAAACAAATTGCCTTTAAGCTGATTGTCCTGTCCTGCTAGTCACTCGCAGGAAAACCTTCTGTTGGCTCTCAGAGATGGCCAGCCATGAGACACTGCAAGACCACCACAGACTGATAGGAAAGCTTCATAAGCTCCAGCGCTCATAGACCCACTTGCTTTGTTTGAATCAATACTGGCACACTTGAGTATGTTCAGCCAACTAAGAGGAGGGAAAAGAATCAACAAAAGCAATCCCACAAGAGACAGAGCTTACTCTATGGGGACATCTCTTTCAAGAGAGTCTCATTGACTCAAATGTGGCCAACTGGTCCTCTAAGACATCAATGCAATCTACAGCACTCCAGAAGAATACCTCTAAGTGATGCTGGAGATAGGAAGACCACCTATCCAGTAGCTCTGGAGGAGGAGCCTGCACTTTCTGAATGCCAAGGGAAGTTCTCCTTTAGCATTTCCACTCTTTCAGTGCTGATACAGAGACTATTAAACTCTTCATGTTCCCTGCTTCATAGGTCTCCACACAGTTGTTTCTAATTTGCGTTGCTACTATTTGTGTTCTCTGGCACTACAACTGTTTCTCCTACAAAGACGTAAACAGCGATGATTCCAGCTCCAAAATCCCCCATATGTTCTAGGAAGACATCAGACAACGTGTGGGAGGAAGAGAGGTACAGTGAGGAGGGGAAATGCCTTGCCTGAAGTCATACAGGAGGACAGCAACAACAGGAGGAACATTCATGAAGCAGGTCTAAGCCCAGGAGGTCCTGAATTGCTAGTCAGACAAGTCCATGGCAATCACAGGGAGCAAAAGCATCACAATATTGTGATAGAGCTAATACATAAAGAGAGGTTATGGGGGTTTTGTTTGGTTTAAATCCTTTTCTTGTAAGAGGGAAGGAAGGAGGGTTAGAGAGTAGGGAAAAGAGGTTGAAAGCTCCACCAGAAAACTTCTGTGGTTAATATTGTCTGTTATGAAAATTGGCCATCATAGGTGATGCAAGGTGTCCACAGGTGATGGAAATTAAGATCTCAGCCTCCAGTGCATTGTAAAATCTGTGGTTTGAATGTGACACTATGGTCACATCAGGTGCCAGTGTGGTATATTGGGGTTTCTTTTCTGTATAGCATGAGTGCAGCCCTGAGCAGTACAACTATCCCATCAATGTCGAATCTAAACCACCACTCCACAGACAGAAGTTGACTGACTTTCTTCGCCTGGCTTTTGTCCTCAAAAGCCCCTGCATATCAGGAGCATGATGCTATCTGCACTGAGACTTTCATACCCCATTTATATTTGATTTCTGAGGAAAAAAGGGGTTTTTTGGAGAATAGAGAATTTTGCCATTTACCTATGGTTGTCAGGTTGGAACTCGGTAATCTCAGGTTGGAACTAAATGATCTTTAAGGTCCTTTCCAACCCAAACTATTCTATGATTCTATGTCATCCCTAAATTAGACTACTTTGGTGATATATTTAGCAGAGCCAGTCAATATGAAATGAGTTACTAAGTCTCATTATTAAAAATCATATTGAAGTTCAGCTGGTCAAAGGTACCTTAACAGTCAATGGAAAGGAACAAGCAGTTCGAACAGGCAGTTTGTCACACTCCACAATAGGGAGGGTGGAACACCCTCTCAAGGTAATAATCCTTTCCATTTACCGAAGATAGGGCCTAGACAACTACCTTACCTTATTTTAAAGTATCTTAAATGGAAGGAGATGAATGTCATCCTTAAATAGCTAGCTCATATCACAGGGAATTGCACCGCTGCTCCATAAAATTCACTGTCCTCAACATGCTGCCCAACTTGTTCATCAGATCAGCATGAGTTTTTCTTTGACTGACATTAGAACACAGCCAAACCACTCGAACCCACCACTCTTTGCATTTACACAGAAGAGTTGAAGACAGGGAGATGAGACAGGGAAGTCTTCCATTCACCTTCTCCAAGGGCAGGGGCCAGCATTCCCCAGTAGATTCATCAGTGGGTGATTTAGACACATGCTCTATTGCAAGCGTTAGGTCAAGTTCATGCTTTCAAGTAGGTCTTTTTGCTTCTTTGCCTCAGTTTTACGTACTGCTTATGCAGTGCATAAATAAAGAGGAATTACCTCAAAGTTCTGAAAATACAGCTGAGGGAAGCTATTTTACCATTAGTTGTATGGCAGCTACAGCATACAGCAGCCAAGTAGCAAATGAAGAGCTGTACATACAAATTTTATGAGAGTAAGGCAGTACACACTCCCTTAAAGTACTACATTAAGATTCAGGGTAAAAAATCACATGAAATCAGATCACTGTAGTTTTCAAGAGCCATTTGTAAGGTGAAAGTTCTCTGGAGAAGTAAACAGAGCAAGAGGAGCAATGGCCTGCTCTTGGTGGCAATACCAACCTATAGTATGGTCGTGCACACAAAGGTAGTTTTCCTGCCTTTTGTATGGTGTTTGTATAGTGCACCTTGCTGCATTTCCTAATAAAAAATACATAAATACTGCAGTAAGCAAGATGTAAACTGACATGAGTATTAATGGCTAATTTTAAGTGCTCATCAGTTCTGCCTATGAGCATAACCCCTGGTGGTCTAAAATTGGTCTATTTTAATTCCATCTTCAGTCAAAGCCAGGGATGACCATCTGTGCTCTGCATATTGCTGCTTTAGGTTCTTAAGGACTAGCCTTACCCTTCACTTAATCCCAGTATCTCCCATCATCAGCAAGACAGATGCAGTAGAAGAGTTCAGCATGTGGCAACCACTCGATCTGACCATATGACACATCAGGAAACTAAACAGTAAGGTGGATCCTCTGGACCAAGAGGAGTTTTTGCATACTACATTTTGAAACTAGCACATGAAATGGAAGATTTGCCCAACATATTTAAGTGACTCCCAAGTATTTATCAACCCCTATGAAAGTAAAGCAGCTTAGTCAACAAAACTGAACAAAAGCAGCTATTCTGCACATTGCTTTAGTTCAAGGAAAAGGTTTTGCTCTTCTTTTCCAGCTCAAATGGAACTTCTTTCCATTTCCTTGTACCCACCTTACCAGTTTCCCCTCCCACACCTCTAATGTAAGAAATCTCTGCAATTCACTATCTCAGTCCACAATCCTAGTGATGGTGTATCAGACCTTCCAGAATGGGATCTTCCTCTTGGAGTTTACATAGATACAGCTACGCCTGCCTCCAGTCCACAGTATCCAGCCTCCAAGTAGCCTTGGGAAGGGAATAAAATTTGACACACTGTTGGCTCTGTTGACAAGAATTTATCACATTCCCCCATTTTTAATAAAAACCTACCCAACGGTAGCACTTGCTCATACCTCTGTCAGGCTTTTTTGGATGAACAAAAATTACTTGCAATAAAACAGAGGTAAAATTTGCATTCCAAGTGCTCATCTTCAATTACATAGAAAAGCATTCAGGATCCTTTCCCAAAGTAAAAAGTTACAGTATTAAAACAAACTATGTTGATGTCATAGTTTCCACTGCTGCCACACTTGGGTCTTAATTTGCATCCCTGAAAGAGGGAAAGATTGGAAGTTCATAAACATTGTTAGTTCCTTAAAAGGAACCACTAGGCAGTGCGTTTAATACAAGAAGCTGGAGGGCAGGTTACACGACAGTAGCTGATTGAGTTAACTTTCCCTATTTCCTTCTGCCATGGAAAAGGAGCCAGGCACAGAGGTGCAGGGAATTTTCCACAATAGGCAGAAAATCACTGTCTAATCAGGAATGTTAAAGGCTTTCCTACCTCCCCAGCTCTGTCTGCTCCTGAGGATCCCCAAGCCTAGACTCCTGGAACCGGCGCATGGAACACACTGGAAGAGAAGCTGGGATTTGTTCGTAAACAATTTATTTTATTCCCAATATGTGCCCTTGTTGATTCATCACGGATGCCTGGAGAATCATGTCTTCCATCAACCCAACACACAACTGATTTGGAAACCTTCCACCTGACTTATTTGCTGATGATACCTGGACACCGCCTCCCTCCTTTTCCTTCTCGGAAGCTCAAAGTATAGCTCAGAGCGAGCATAAACTTGCACCTTATTCCGAAACAGCTAGAAATATAGTCAACAAAGAATTAGTGGATCAGCCACTCGGGGAGGCAGAGGGCTATGAATATACAGACAAACATAAAACATCTTATTGGGACTTTTACCAATTCTCTTTTCTGCAAGGAAGATGCAAAACCACTTGGATTTTAGTGTCCTGCTGTTCCCTCCTCTTCATCCCCCAATATTAAAAAACAATTCCAAAAATACTTGATGTTCCTAATGGGATTTTTTTTTACAAATATTTAAAATCTGGTCCCTCTCCTTCCAAAAAAGCAGGTGATGTGATATGGAGTGAACAAGACTGGACAAAGCAGGAATTCCACATGGATGAACTGCTGATTATCTCTTTTTACTATTTGGTAAGGCTGTGTGCTTTGCATTTCTATTGACTTCGACTGTAAGACATGAAACAAGTTATTTTGGATGCTGATGCCAATCTGAGCATTAAGGAAAAACTAACAGTGCCAGGGTCCTGGTACAGGTGGTCATGGACTCATGGAAGTTTCTTGGTTTAATTATTTACACGGATGTTTTCAAATTATGGTCTGTGAAATACATTTTCCAAAGATGTTCTTATATTTGAGAAAAACAACAACAAAAAAACCACCCCTTGATCCAAATCCCATCTCTTTTCATAAGTCTTGTTAAAAATTTTGATTCATCAATTTCTCTCAGCACACTTAAAAGCAGAATAGAGAGTAATGACATTGGTGTAAAAAAGAAAGAGAAAGATGCTGATCTCTAAGGAGACCGTCGCTCTTTCTTCAGGAGTAAATGACACTGAATGGTGTGGATTCGATTCTTTGCTGGGGCAAACTCCGGCTGAAGTTTTAGTGTTGACTCATACCATTTCATTGCCTTTTCAAACTCCTCCTGTAAAGAAAGAGAGAAGATTGCAAAGAGTCAGATTCTAAGAACACCAAACATGCTTCTTCACCATAGTTGTGTATGGTATGCACAAAAGTAACTGAACCTGAGGGAAGAGTGGTTCTTCCCTCTCCCCCAGATAACTGATATTTTCTTGGATTAAATACCCAGTTCTGTATAATCTATGGAAAGGAGTCAAGTCACTGCTGAGCATTCACTGTTTTCACCTTTTCCTTTTAATAGCTGATCTTAGCTGTAAAAGTAACTTTTAAAACAGGTTTCGGTCCGAATTTACATAGATCAAGGTTTTAACATCTTGGACAATGCAAAACCATCAACTGTGCTGAAAAGCCAACACTGCTAGAAATAACCTGAAATTACTTTTTAAGGATTACTCAAAATGAAGTAAAACCAAAACAAAACCCACCAAAACCTTAAAAAGCATATAATAGCTAGACAATTTCAATTGATAAGCCAGGCTCCAGAATGGTAGCAAGGAGCATCATGCTGAAAGAACATCTATTTTTATATAGCTGAAATCTAATTACCTACAACACCCCACTTTTCTATTAACTAGGAAAGCACACCAACATCCAACAGTGTATTAGAAGAAGGAGAGAGGAAAAGACCCACAACATTCTGGGGTTTCAAGTTACTTTCAACACTGTTTTTGTTCTCTTAAGTTCCTTGTCTCAGTAAATCTACCTGTACAATAGAGATAATATTAATTTCTAGCCACATTATAAACACTGACTAAATCACTGTGAGTTGTAAAGTCTTGATTCTTTTAAGAAGTGTATTTTAGTACAGTTTCAATATGGAATTACATAGAAAATCCCATATTGGTTTGTGGGAGCACTGACACAGCAATGAAAACAATCAGACCTTTCCATTTTTAGATGTTATAATTTACATTTGCTGTGATCTGATACTATTATGATGTTCCTTTAGATTCCAATAGTTTCAATACCATCTATCCCAGGTTCTCAGTCCTTAACATGGCCAACTGATTCCCTTTTGTAAGACAACTTACTGAGAAGCTTTGCAGATAAAGGAATGTTGGGCTCTACAATGCCATACAATCAATTAACATGACATCTACAATCTGTTGGTCAGTCAGCTCTCAAATACAGCAGGTTAAAAATGATGTAAATAAACTAACTTGTCTTTATGTTAGTATAATTTAATCCAAAAGATTTTGTTTTGTTGCTACAGTCATTTCTTATAATGAATATAGAGCTTCATTGAGAAAACTTTTAGATCCAGGGAAAATGAAGTTATCCTTAGGCACTGTGCTAACTTGAAAAAGATATTGGCAAGAAAGCATCAAACTTATACTGAATTTCTTCCAAGCAATTGTCAGAACACCTTAACAGAAACAAGTCATGCCTTGCTTCAGTTTGCTTCCACTTCAGTTTGCTTCCACTGTGCATTTCAACTCTTCTCAACCTTGATAGCCATAATATATGATTACCTGCCCAACTTCCCTGTTATCTCTGTGATCCTCTCAGCCATGGGAGCAAAACATTAAAGACAAATCTGTGACAAGTGATGAAAACTGGCAGTGATACTTAGTAATGTGTAATTGAAAACACTTTTGACACAGACATATAGATCAACTATGCATCAGTCTAACCATGCCTCTTTTACCCTTCAAATATATTGGCCCTGTTAATGATAAGGATGAAATACACAAGAACAGACCCAGCATTAATAAGATAAAATGGAACATTTTGTGTTCAGAGTAAAGACTGAAAGCTAAATTGCAGATTATATAGACAGCATGAAGAAATTTGAGTTCAATTTATAAATCATTTTAGGTGTAGATAATCCAGATGTCGAAATTAAACTTACCTTGCGTTTGTTCACCACCACAATGAACTGGGATTTTATTGTGCTAAGCAAAGCTCTCCAGGATAGAGACCCAATTTATCATTAATTTTCCAGCATTATAAAAATATCCTGTGTTTAGATGGGCAGTCAACCAAAATTATCAATTGTTTGCTACTGTCTTAACAAACCTTTGCAGACAGCATTCTGAAGCCAGCTTACAGAAATGTTTGCCTTCAAGTATTAAATGAATAATAAGAGTAAAATGAGTAATAAAGAGTTCTGGCATTCAAAAATACTCTTTCTTGTTGATCTTACCCCAACTTGAATGTTGCTCCTTCAAAATGATTTATGAGTGAGATTTGTATATTTTGTGTCTATATACTGTACCAAAGACAGATGTAAGTGGGTGACAGCACACTCACCATTGCTACATAGACATTTGCCAGCGTGAAATGATTAACCACAAAGTGTGGTGCTATTTCCACTGCCATGGTAGCCACAATGATGGCATCGTTCCAGAGTTTTGCATTGTGGAAGATGTTTGCTAGGCTTATTAGTGGTACATCCTGGAAGAGAAGAGCAAGTGATAAACAGTGAGGTTCTTTGTATTGGAACTGCCTCAAGATCAACAAGACCAGTGGAAGACTCCACCACGTGGCCACTCTCACTTGGTTACTTCCCACTTCACTATCTGGTGACTTAGAAAGTGATGAGCCAGATTTATTTTACTATGAAAGGGCATTTGGACCTGGGTTACGAAGAAGAAAACTTCATCTACACACATCTGCTCGCAATAGTGACAAACACTACTGTGGCATAGATAACTCACAAAATTAACTCACAGAAGAGTCCTAAGATGTACATTACTTTTCAGATGATCTTACACTACTTTTCTCCCCAAAGATGAGATGCAGCCTCAAGAGACAAGAGAAGCTGTTTTCTTTGACCACATTTCTTCAGCTCTTGAATAAAAAGGGAAGGAGTATGAGCAAAAAGGGACAGCAAGGAAGTGAAAAAAGGGTTTGCAGCTGACGCAGTGGTTTTTATCCTGCCACAGAATTCCTATATGATGCTGGATAAGAGCTAGAAATACATTTTCCCAGTTAGTCACTGATGGTATGGTTTTTCTTTCCTGGATTTCCAGACTGTGACCTTGTCTGACGAAACTGTTAAGCCCTGGCAGCCAGAACAGACTCTCTGAGAGCTGGGCTTCAAAGGAGAGAATACTGTGAAAGAGCAAGTCTTAGGTGCCCTCAGCAGGACAATAAACAATTCTGGATGTATTTGATCCCTGCCTCCTCGACCTCCACAAGGCAAGGAATACCTCTGCTGGATAAGTCGTTCACATTTGCAAAGCAGATCTTATGGAAGTCAAAAATCCCAAAAGAAGCCCACAGGAAAATTAATTACCTTTTATTTACATGAGAAAAGGCAAGAGAGAGTAGCCAGAGTGCAGAAAATCAAAGAGGAGGATGAAACAAAAGAGTAAATAGCTGTTAATTCAGTGCTATCTCTCACTGAGTTCAAGCTGCGGCTGGATCTTTACAAACAAGATCCAAGGTTTTCTCTGGAGGCAGCTTCAGTATGGAGGGCAAAACCAAGGCACTAATTCGGAGTCTGCCATGCCCAGGGAACATTACATCGCATTTCTAGAAAACAACATTACTAAACCACGATCTTGCCATCCTAGTTTACAATCCATACTCTGATCCTCACAAATCACACAGCCAAGGGCTCCATTTCTGAGGAACCATTCCCAGTTACATAGAAAGACAGGAAAACAAGCAAGAACTTGGTGTGTTAGATCTTGGTTCCAACTTTGTTTTAAAAGGACAAGTGCCAAGAGACAGAATTATAGGAGAGAGACATAGATACACAGGATGAGCAGTGGGAATGCGCATTTCTTAGCTGAGGCATTTCTACTGCTAATGGCTAAATCCTCCTAACAATATGCTGAGAGTGTAAATTCCTTTGTCTCCTGATTTTCAGAGATGGATTTAAGACCAAGATTCAATAAAAAGAGCAGAGATTTCACCATCCTGTCCCACTTTGTTATTCAGGTCCCAAAGTGAAATCTGCAATGTTGAGTGAGGAGCCTATATTGCATTTATCAGTTTGAAAGGGGGAGCCTGGCCTATAAGAATAGATGTTGTAATGCTCAGCATTATATGTGGCAAGGTGAAGGGTACAAAGCACTTTGGTCAACTGAAACATTAACAGAAGATTATGTCCAAAGTCCTGCCTTTTTTGGAGTAAAGCACAACTGCTGCACAAAGGTGCTAGTGCCCAGCTGAGATTCACAGCCCAGACACTTAAGATTTAAGCATTCAAGTTACTTCTTTAGATCTCACCTCCTCCCCTCTTTGAACACATAACCAGAAAATATATTCCCCACATCTTAGAAGACTTGTCCAGTCAAAGGCTGATGAAGATTCCAAGTCCTACACAACAGGGGGAAGGTTGAGCCTGCATTGCCCAGAGGTGTCAAACCCACTGACATGCAGAAAATTCCATGGAACCCCTTTTGCAGTTGTCCTTTCTCTTATTCTTTTTAAGGAGAGACCGTTCACACTAAACGTGGTGAAGGTTGTAGGGTTTCACCACAACTAGCTCATATCTAACACATTATAGACACTGATAAACACAATATTGGTCTTGACAGTAGTCTTTGAAAGCTTCATAGTGACAAGCAAAACACTGTTTCATCTGAGTATTGGGCACATACATACACACCTTCATGTGATGGGGTGCATAGTGCAGTGCTTGCCGTAAGCAATCGATTGCCTTCTTTCCTTGGCCTTTCACTCTCCAGTAAAGAGCTGCCATGCTAGAGAGGACCCAAGAAGTCTGATTCTGGCAAAAGAAGAACACAAAAACCAGTCATGTAAACACCTTTAGTAAAGTCTTCCTGTCTTTGACTCTTCCAATTTGTTTATATATTGAGGTAGAGGGTGTTACACTTAAAAATAGCATTAAACTATTTCAAAGCAGCAAAAAGTTTCTTATCTAACAACATATATGCAAGAGTGAGGTAAATGAGATTGCCAAATGAAACAGATTCCAAGTGCAGCATCACTTTCTTCACAAAGGAATAGCAGCTAAATAGCTTTAACAAAAGTTTCAGCAGCCACAACAGCTTCTAATCAGCTGTCTGAAGCTGAGCATCTAGATGTGTATACATATTACTCAACATAAAGCAATAAATTCAGCTAAGTTAGCTGATTGGGCTCTCTTTTTCCCTTTCTCTCTGGGAAAAGGAAGGATGCTCTGGGATGCAGCTCAGAGCAGAAGCCTGACAAGATTAGCTGATTAAGTTTGGTGCCTAAAGCTGGCTGACTCCCATGTCACGTGTTAGAAAGCAAAATACTACGTGCTTGAATTCTATGGACTCAGATACAGTAAATGAATGTTTATGCTCACATATGCAATTAGATAAGTAGCCATCTTGATTTGTTTGATTAGCTCTTGTGAATACTGAATGAGACTGGTAGACACAAGAACTGTACTGCATTTCCAACACAGCTAGCTTTACTGAGAATGCCTTTTCTGCTCTCAGCACTCGATTTTCAGCTTATGTGGATAAAGCTTGCTGCCTGCAGGGGAAACTGTAGCATGTAAGAGAAAGAGTTAGTATACATCTGAAATATAAAGAAACTAAGTGCTGTAACATGAGCATAATATCTTTACTTTCTGGGAATGACAAATACATGCTTTAGTTTCAAAGCACAGTAAGCTCCTTGGACGGCTTTAGGTAGAACAGGCTAAGGGCACCAAACTGTTTTGTCTGAGCTCTCTTTTCTGTAGTAGCTTGGGATATCCTCCTCACTAACCACAAACACATAACAGTAATCCCTATATTCTTATCCACCTTGTAGATCCTAAGAAAATTATGTTCCTAACCATCTCCTCCCAAGGCCCTCAGCTGAGGTCCTTAACAGCCTTAACCCACTTGGAAGCTGGGCTTTCTCTGGGGAGAACAGTGCAGCCTTGCATATGGTGGCACACCTCTACCTGAACACATCTGACACTTCAGCCCAACACTGCATAAAGTAAAAGGAAATAAGAAGTAAAAGATCTCTGACCACTGCATGCCAGGATCATGACTGGATAGGAAACTTTCCACAAGCTCCAAGTCAATGCAGCACAGAAAGAAAGAAAGAGGAGGGCTGAGAATCATTGAAATAGTTTAATATATATCCAACAACCAGCAATACTGCTCACTACAGGGCTGGAAACACTGGGAAGTTTGACGAGCTTAAGTTTACTAGAGAGCTATGCAAGATGCTTGACAGTTTAAGCACAGGACAGAGCTTAACAAAATACCTGTGAGGGCATTACAGATGCTGAATAGACACAAATCCCTAGTCCAAGTACTAATACATTCCTTGACTGGGATTTCAGACAAACGGTTCAGGACTGGATTGACCACTGTGTCAGTCATGAGCAGTAAGCCCAGACTCCTTATTTTTCTCATGCACACATACCTTTTCCAAAGCTTTTGCTATTCGAGTACCAACTTGTTCTAAGGACTGTGGGGAGTATTGGTCTTTGCCAAGATTTTGTAGCACCTGTGGAAGACAAAGAACAGGATATAGCTGGAAGGTGGTAAGAGACATCCCTCACTTGCTGGTTGCTTATTTATAGAATCATAGAATCATAGAATAGTTAAGGTTGGAAAGGACCTTAAGATCATCCAGTTCCAAGCCCCCTGCCATGGGCAGGGACACCTCACACTAAACCATGTCA
>JANHGB010045359.1:0-14980 GCA_026283785.1 Coracopsis vasa | reverse complement strand
TACCCTACTTCAGAGCCATGTTCCTCTCAGAAATGGCTGAAGCCAAGCAGACGTTGATCGAGATCAGGGACTTTGATGGCGATGCGATAGAAGACCTAGTGAAGTTTGTGTACTCCTCCCGGCTTACTCTGACAGTGGATAACGTCCAGCCTCTCTTGTACGCTGCTTGCATTCTTCAGGTGGAACTGGTAGCAAAGGCGTGCTGTGAATACATGAAGCTGCACTTCCATCCCTCCAACTGCCTGGCAGTCAGAGCATTTGCAGAGAGCCACAACCGCATTGACTTGATGGAAATGGCAGATCAATATGCTTGCCAACATTTCACAGAGGTGGTGGAGTGCGAAGACTTTGTGAGTGTGTCACCACAGCACCTCCATAAGCTTCTGTCCTCCAGTGACCTGAATATTGAAAATGAAAAGCAAGTTTACAATGCTGCTATCAAGTGGCTGCTAGCCAATCCACAGCATCAAGCTACATGGCTGGATGTAATACTTGCCCAGGTAGGGCACACCAAGGTTCCTGGTGTCTGTCTCGTCACTGGTTTATATTTATAATCAACTGTTTGTACTTAGGTAGATCTCAAGATTAAATATGTTCTTACCAGTTGGTGACTCATCGGGTATTTACAGTTGTGAGTTGATAGTGGAAGCAGGTTAAATCTCTTGAATATCAGGAAGAAGCTGTATTCTCCAGTTTCTGTAGAGAAGAGTATTCACTTTATGCTCATGGCTGGGAGGTGGGGAGCCAACAAAAAGCTGCATCTTCGTTAGAGCAGAAACTCCTTAGATTTACATGTAGTGGAGAGCAAAGCTATCACTTCACTTGGTTTGATACTACCACAGCCTGAAATACTCACTCCCCTTGCTGGTAAGAATCGGTACTTAAAAAAAGAGAGCAAAGCTGTTGAGGTTTTTTACATAGCTAGGGAAGTAAAGCTGTAATGGAGATGTGTCATATCAAGTTGTGCTACTTCTAGAATATTCCATGTATTTAATTAACAAAAGACCAAGATGTGTTAGCCCTATGAGCAGCCTAGGAAACATACTCTAGACCCTTCCGTGTTCAGTAGACTGGCACTACTGGTTACCTGTAGGATCTGAAAGGAGTTGGCAGTTTAATCATCTAGACTTGATATGAGCCCACTTCTGAAAGAAACACAGGTATCAAAAGGTCACTCAGCTGAACTTGTATAAACTCCCTCAGTTATTCAAGCTCTATATGTGCTAGTTATGGGAGTTTAAAATACAGTATTTGAGACAGGTATGGAGAACCTGTGTTGGGGAAGAGGGCGGTACATGCTATGTGCTGCAAAATGTGCTATGATCTTAGCAGTAAGATCAACTGTGCTGTTTCAAGTGTCACTGAACTCCAACTTGAATATTTTGTATTGGGTAAAATTGCTAATATTCATGTCATATGAGTAATGAGAGGTCTACTCACATACTGCTGTCATTGTCTTTATGCATTGTTTTTCACATTTCCTGGTAAAAGGATCACAGCTGTATATTAGCTGTCTCCCAAAGCCTTTCAGTTTCATCTAGACAAGCATAAGATTTTTTTGTACAAAAAACCCCTTCTTTAGTACACTGTAATTAAATTCACAGGCAATGTCATTTTAGATTTAAAAAAATAACAACTTTTATTACCCAGTTATGCTAGCAGAAGGGATTTACAGCTTTATTCTAGTCATGAAAACCAGAGCCTAGAACAAAGCAATGAAAAACTAAGCCCCTTCCTGTAAATACGGGTTATTTGCCAGAGTATATGGAGCCATCAGTTGATCTAAACATTACTGCTAGGAGAAAACATAACAGGGCTTCTTGACAGTTATTATCCGTATCATAATTAGCCTTACAGGCTTTGCTGTTATAATGAGGTTCTGAATTTGGCAGCCTTGAGTTCTTACCATATCACTAACCTCACAAGTCTGTTAGCAGGGCTATGGTGGTACTTTTAATCAGCCTAAAATAAGCTGGGCCAAAGTAAATGAAGAAGTGGAACTGAAAGCAACTGAGCAAGGAAGAACTGATACGGACACTTGCTTACTTGAAGACAGGGACACTTGCCAGCCATATAATAGCACTATCCTGCTGCTCTGAGAAGCACCACAGATACTGGACTTCTTCACTATTGCCTCTGAACTGATCGGGAGCTGCTTGACAGCATTGACTCCAAACCTTAGGAAGTCAAATGGTGGTTTACTTCAGTTCCCCCTGCCTAACACACATCCCACCTTTGTGCCTGATTGTACTTCATAGTCCTCACTGTTTCTTTCACATAATAATGTGAAGATAAATGAAAGGTTTGCTGAAATAAATGGAAAGGGAAAAGGACATTTCAAAGCAGCCTTGGAGAAGCTGACCTTATTTCAGATCTGCGCTGTCACTGGGGATTTCTCTGGGCAGTAGATACCTGTAGTTGCACCCAGAAAGACCCTTCCATTCCTCCACCTGATCACCAGCTCTCTTCTGGGAAACTACAGGAAGGAAACAGAGAGACAAAAAATTACCTCTCAAGGTGTTTCTTTGTGTGTTTTTGTTTTTTAAATCCTGTAGTCAAGTCTACACCACAGAAAGGTGTTACTACACTAGCAATACCTCCTTGATAGAAACTTAGTTCATGCTGGTAATGTTTCCTTTTTGACTTGCCATCCAAAGAAAATGAACTATTCTAGCAAAAGGCGTCTTTAACTGGCATAGCAATGAGCTGGAAATCCATACCCTCCGCAGACTAACCTGACATGGGCTATCCTGGTGGAGTCACAGGTACTGCCTGCATCACGCCAGGCAGGTGCCTGGACCACGGGACAGTCTCCACTGCTGCTTAAATGCAAATGGTTGTAGCAAACATTTGTCACTAAAAAAGAACTGTTCGTATCGCTCTTACTCTGGGGAAAAAATATGAAAACCTCTCTTTTTAGTGAAGTGCGTGGGGCTGCCAGCTGACTCAGGAGCTCCATCTGTTGTGCGTGTGTCACTGTAAATGGTGAAACTCAGTCAGTTCAGCCAGTTACTCCAACTGTGTTCATTTCTGTTAGGTACGGCTGCCTCTCTTGCCCATTTGTTTCCTTATGGGTGTTGTGGCAAAGGAAGAGATTGTCAAGCAGAATCTAAAATGTAGGGATTTGCTGGATGAAGCGAGAAACTACCACCTTCGCCTGAGCAGCAGGGCAGTGCCAGACTTTGAGTACTCCATTCGCACAACACCAAGGAAGCAGACTGCTGGTAATTAAATGTGTGTCTGATTATCCAGTAGGAAGTGGTATGGAGAAAAGGCAGCACATCTGTGTAGGGTTAGCTGGCTTGGTATAAGTGACTGTTAATGCAAAATTGGGAAAGCCTTTGATTACTTCTCTGGTAATTAGCTAATGTGCTGCATTTTCCTAGCAGAACTTTAGCAGTCATTTTCTTTGTTTAAATCATTATTTATCCTAATTAGCTCTATCTGCATTAAAGCCAGAACTGTTAAGTATGGTATGACCAGGCAGTATGCTCAAAACTATACTGAAAACAACAGACACCTTTTGGTGTGAAAAGGTTGAGCTAACTTTTAAACTCTTGGGCTAACCTACCTCAAAAGTAAGTGATGAATATTAGACTGCAAATCCTAATTGTTATGTTTAACAAAATCTGTTTATCTCTCTAAGCAAAATCACAAAAAGCGTATTTAAAATATGCATTGTTTTTGCAAGAGCACAGATAGTTAATTAACATAGCAGCGTGCCAAGCAAAGTCCAAAATCCAGCATCCAGTTATGGAGGGCAACCATACCCCTTGGAGTGAAATACAACTTCTCCCAAACTGCATAATTTTCAGTTCACTCTGCTCTACAACTTTATCCCCCTTCTTCCTGCTGGTTTTCTGGAAACCTGTTTTGTCTTCTTCAGGTGTGTTGTTCTGTGTTGGTGGTAGAGGTGGATCAGGCGACCCATTTCGCAGCATTGAATGCTACTCTATCAGTAAGAACAGCTGGTTCTTCGGCCCTGAAATGAACAGCAGGAGAAGGCACGTGGGTGTGATCTCTGTGGGAGGTCAGTAAGCCCATTCAAGCAACCCTGATCAAAAGGCGCTTGTTTGGTGGAATTGGTACTTTCACTACTTGTACTTGTAGTACTTCTACTACTTCACTTGTTTAACTTGAATATTCCTCAATTTAGTAAAGCTTCTTCCGATTAAGAGGTTTTAATTCTGAAACAATCTGAGAGCAGGCTTACTGAAAAAAGCATTACTGCAAACTGAGAGAGCTGGGGTTGTTCAGCCTGGAGAGGGCTCCAGGCAGGCCTTCTTGCGGCCTTTCAATTCTTAAAGGGGACTTATAAGAAAGATTGGGGTAGGCTTCACAGTAGGGCCTGTAGCAATAGGACAAGGGGTCCTATTTTTAAATAAACTGAAGGAAGATGGATTTTTTTTTTTCACAATGAACATGGTGAAACACTGGAACAGGTTGTCCTGAGAGGTAGAAGATGCTCCATCCCTGAAGCAAGATCGGGCTGGATGAGGCTTTCTGAGCAACCTTATCTAGTTGAAGATGTCCCTGCCCATGGCAGGGGTGCTGGAACTAGATGACCTTAAGGTCCTTTCCAACCCTAGCTGTTCTATGATTCTATATTCCTGCTCATTCCAGGAGGGTTGGACTAGGTGGCCTTCAAAGGTGCCTTCCAACTCAAACTAGTCTATGATTCTATGAACTGTATACAGCCTCTTGCCTTAATATGTGATTTATTTTTATAAATCCATTTACAAAGAAGTGGCCTTACACACAGCAGAGTTACCCAGAATTTGTTAGTGCCCATATTAGCTCCCTTCATACTTAAATCTATACAGGCAAGTCACTAAGACCATAACTCTTCCAAGGAGAAACCTACCTGTATTTTCAGGTCTGCATCTTCTGAAACCAGATCCATGAAGTCCAGGGCAGCTTAGCACCCATGATCATAGAATCACAGAATGGTTTGGGTTGGAAGGTAGTGAAATAATAAGAATAAACTAGCGGGGTGTATTATTGTGCAGAATTTGGGTTGGAAACCTTAAAAATCATCCAGTTCCAACCCGCCTGCTGTGGGCAGGGGCACCTTCCACTAGACCAGATTGCTCAAAGCCCCATCCAACCTGGCCTTGAACACTACCAGGGGTGGGACAGACACAGCTTCTCTGGGCAACCTATGCCAGTGTCTCATCATCCTCACAGTGAAGAATTTTTTCCTAATATCTACTCTAAATCTCCCCTCTTTAAAGTAATTTTCCCTTGTCCAGTCACTACATGCCCTTGTAAAAAGTCCCTTTCCAGCATTTTTGTAGGCCCCCTTTAGATACTGGAAGCTGCTCTAAGGTCTCCCCCTGAGCCTTCTCCAGGCTGAACAAGCCCAGCACAGCCTGTCTTCATAGGAGAGATGCTCCAGCCCTCTGATCATCTTCATAGCCTTCCTCTGGATTCACTCCAAGAGGTCTATATCCTTCTTATGTTTGGCTTATGATGCAATTTTTCCTTGTACATGGTAGCCCCTGTGTTGCCGCAGCAGAACAGCAATCTCCCCCACAAGCTCCTAGAAAATCTGGTGAGACTGACAAAAATGTCCAAAAATGATCTGACTGCAGTACTCAAGAGATTTTTTTTGTCTACATAACCTCAAGGTTTGTATAACAGTCCACGTTAGAGCAGATTTCGGATTGAATACAGCATTTAAAAATATGAAGTCCATACTTGTTAAAATCCTGATACTGAAAACATTTGAAACCATTAACCTTTGAGCTTTTTGTCTCCAGGTAGGCAGACATTACATGAATGAAAAGTGAAATATTGCCAAGCAATACCTGTTTCAAAAGATGTTTATGTGTTCAGGTAAAGTGTATGCAGTAGGTGGACATGATGGAAATGAACACTTGGGAAGTATGGAAGTATTCGATCCTCTCACAAACAAATGGATGATGAAGGCATCAATGAACACGAAGAGGTACGTGTCCTGTGATCCAAAATTTAAGCCCTAGTCTGTGACAGATGATTTTTTGCTGATGCTGAAAATAATCATGTCTGTGCTGCCTTTTTGTTTCCAAACTTTGCTATTTTTAGGATTCTTTTTTTTTTTCTTATTCTGGGGCTTCATGCTAATACACAGCTTGATTTACTAGCTGTAAAGCAAACGCAAATCTGCATCACACTTATGTCTATCACATATTTGCACAAACACAAAGTTGTGCGTAACATACTGTAAATATTTCAGTGCAAAACTGCATAATCCCTAGCTGGTAGCAGTGATTGTGTTTCTGCTTTGGCTTTCTTTTATTGCTCTATTTTCCTTTTCTTTTTTCCTTTTCTTGGGGGGATGGCTTTTGGAGCACTGAGCACTTTGTAGTCCAGCTGTGCTTACATTCTGATATCTAGGGCCTTTTTGCTATGCCCGATAAAGAACTCAAAACTGACTAACTGGTTCTGTGGGGGTTTTTTGCTCTTTTTAAGAATGAGCAAGACAAGTGCCAGCGGAACATGCACAGTGAAATGCTTCATGCCCAGGAAACAAATAGCTGCCTATGCTTTTCCCACAAAAGGCCAGAAGAACTGAAACATTGAAAGTCAGCCTGAGGATTTTTCTTGTCTTTTGACATTTAAGATTCTTTTAAGGAGCTACTGGACTCACAGATCTGTTATTTTTTGTTTCTGCTGCCATTTAAGTCAACCTCCTTAATTCTACATTCCATTTTGTTATTTGTTGTTTGTAAAAGCATCATGTAAAAGTAGGATTGAAATACTGAGCATGGCTAAGTCCTAAAGCTGTGACCTGATCAAAGTAAAGACCCAGACTCCTAGAAGGGGCTTCCTTGCTTCACTTCCTCCCTTCTGCCACCACCCAGGGCATATTTTCAGCAAACTTAATGCTTACATTATAGACCATGTTTTCATTTTGTAGTACTGATTGTACGCTCCTACTGGTACATTCGGTATGAAAAAAAAATCCGACAACCCTTTTAAGGCAGACCTATTGGGAAATAATAGAATGGAAGAAATTGCAATTAAATCTTGCTAGAGGTCAGTCATCGAATACCTGGCACGGGTTTGCATTTTAATACGTATCAGTATCACCCCCCAAAAATCATCCCAAAGTGTAGCAGCAGCTGTACCAATGAAGTTAAAACCAGCAGGTTTTGGTTCCCCATCAGATACAACAAAGATATGAGGTGTCAAATTCACTACTGGCATAGAGAAACCCAGGTGACTAAGACAATCTCATCTATCCAAGTATATAAGTAGAGCACTTGGGCTGTAAGTGACACGCAGTCAAAACAGTATTCCATACCTCCCTGCCTTTAGGTTTTTATTATTTTTGAAACAGGAGCTTTGTCTTTTTGCAGTCTAAAAATATTCTAGCTGCAACAGTCCTGTTCATGGGTCACACAGTAACATACAGGTACATGGGAAAGCTGAGGTGAAGGTGAGATAAAACTCGATGGGAGGCTGCAAACATAGAAAAGACTTTGAGGATGAAGCTGCAAGCCTGACACAGGTGTGCCTGCCACAGTGACTGGTCATTGTTTATTATAAACTGCACTTTTTTAAACTTCATTACTTTTTCTCCATAGTTTGAAGCAGGTGCTGGTCAGGTGACATTGCACTGCATGTGTCTTTCCCATTCCCTTTTTCTAAGGATTTGCACTGAGGTATTGATCCTGTGGTTTTCTTAGGAGAGGAATCGCGCTTGCCTCTCTGGTTGGCCCCATTTATGCAATAGGAGGTTTGGATGACAACACTTGCTTCAGTGATGTGGAAAGATACGACATTGATTCCGATTGCTGGAGTGCAGTTGCCCCAATGAACACTCCCAGGGGAGGAGTCGGCTCCGTAGCCCTTGTGGTAAGTGACTTTTTCCTCCCAAGGTGCGGCCAACCAAGGATCTGACCTACTTTTCAAATCTGCTTTTACAAGGCAGAACACAAACCAAAATGCAGCTGGTGGGTCTGAGCACCTCCTGTCATCAAAATCCTGTGGAACTGTGCACAAGGTGAGGATATTTAGGATAATACTCATATAAAATTGAGCTACGTGCCCTGTTTCAGCAGTATTTGAGGTGCTGGGAGCAAGTAGCCGGACCATTCTAACATCAGGCTAATGCATCATGTCTCACTCAGAAGACTGGTTTGTCATGGTTACTATGTTTAAAGGTAGTGAGCACATCTGCACTTAAATCCCTCTGTCGCTATGTATACTCTGCAAAATATCTACAGTACTACATAACTTTTTCACTTCTTTATTTGCAAGAGAGCGTCTTTAGATAATTAAGTTTGTTGCTGGAATTCTTACATAGAAGTAAATAATCGGGACTGTATGGATATATACCACGTTTGCCTATAATTGTAATAAGGCTTATGAAAAGCTGAGTAAATAGATATACATTACACATAATCTTTCTTTATACAACTGTTTTCCAGAACCATGTTTATGCTGTGGGTGGCAATGACGGTGTAGCATCTCTTTCCAGTGTGGAGAAATACGATCCCCATTTGGATAAGTGGATAGAAGTGAAAGAAATGGGTCAGCGAAGAGCTGGCAATGGCGTCAGTGAGCTCCATGGCTGCCTGTATGTTGTCGGTGAGTACAGATGTGGTATTTTGTAGTGCTCTTTCTGTCAAGTACTTCAAGCATTTGGAAAAGGCTGTTGTTGATAGAGGAACTGATAGGTAGACCTGACCTGTACTTTGTGTTCTTGGGCAGAAAAAGGAAACGAGCACAACCAGGGCACGCTTACATGAAAGGATGTTAGTGAGGAAATAAAAAGCAATTCCTAACCCACATTTCAGGATGCCTGTACTGTTCAGGACAGTATGTCCATACAGAAAATCCTCTCAAGATTCACTAATCTTGAGTTTCCTTTAGGAAAATTATTGAGTTCACATACTTTCAAAGCACTCTATTTCTATTTTGAGCTTAAACGGTAGCTTTTTCACAAAGTGATTACACTTACTCCACAGCCTGTTGTCCTAGGCCTGTCTTGATCTGCTCTACGTTGCATTTACCTGTCTTCCTAAGGGAGGAAGATGCCAGGTAGATATGCCATAGTGATAGCTGCAGTGTTCTGGCTAGTGTATCATCATAAGTGATTAAAAAAAGCTTTGAGTAAAATGCTACTGCCGGCTGCCCCAGCAAGGGTGATGCTGCACTGAAGTCTAATTTGAGGATTTTTTCCCTAGTGTTCTGCAATGCTGTAATTTGAAACCACCACAAGAGGGTGTTCTGCTTAAGCCAAAATAAATCAGGCCCATGCTTTTACTTGTCTTAGGTTTTTTCTGTTCCAAATTAGAAGTTGTTTCATTGTAACAATGTGTTAAATGCATTTAAGGAGGAAAAGAATAGAAACACATCTCCTTGCAGCTTGAGTAGAACACTGTCACACTGGGTGATGCTTACACGGTGACAGGAGGGAGGGCCATTAGATTAATTTTTAGCAGCTTGTGAAATTCATGTAAAGAGCTGGAGCTGGACAGTAGCCCACTGAATGCTGAAAATAGCTGATAATGCCAGTCCTGGATATCACTGGCCCTAGAAGTGGCTTAAAACTGACGATGTGATGATTCTTTGCAGGTGGCTTTGACGACAACTCTCCTCTGAGCTCGGTGGAGCGGTTCGACCCGCGCAGTAACAAATGGGAGTATGTAGCAGAGCTTACAACTCCGAGGGGTGGTGTTGGCATAGCGACACTGATGGGTAAAATCTTTGCAGTTGGAGGTCATAATGGCAACGTATACCTGAATACAGTGGAGGCATTTGATCCCATAGTGAATAGGTAACTTAAAATGCTTTATTTGGCTTAAGACAATGAAATCGGCCTATATGAAAACATAACATAATAGAAATAGCGTGCAGCAGTAGTCTAGCTGCTGTTTCCTGGTAGTAATTGAGTAATATCGATGACTAGCTACATTTATGCCACTAGGTTCTTCTTGTAAATACTTAAGCACCTCCTCCTTCTTCCTCCTTCTCCATCCCTTGTCTTCTTCCCTTCATTCAGTCAGAATCTACATCCTTCTGGTTGTTTCAGTCTGATTTCATACTAAATTTACTAGTGAAATAGTAAGAATAAACTACCGGCGTTTATTATTGTGCAGAGTAAACAGCTAGGTTGTATAATAGAATTTCAGATGACTTTGGAAGGTCCCTTCCAACCCACACTATTCTGTGATTCCGACACAGAGAAGAAATACTCAGAAAGGACAGGAGCTTACGTTTCTTGTTTCCTCTGCCATCTTCTTCAGGTGGGAACTCGTCGGCTCCGTGTCGCACTGCAGGGCAGGGGCCGGCGTGGCTGTGTGCTCTTGTTTCAGCAGCCAGATCCGGGACGTGGGCCAGGGATCCAGCAACGTTGTTGACTGCATGTGAGCTCTGCTGCCTTCTCCGAATTCCAGAGGAATGCGAGCAGGGAGGCACTGCAGAGCTTTTAAACACCGTGTTTTGTATGGTAGCTTGAGAAATAAAACCCATACATTTTTGTTGTGAAAATGTTACCTTCTGCAACTGTAAAGCTTTTGGTGGCTGTCTACCAACAGTGATACAGAAACGCCTGTGAAAATGTAGAATACAAGTGTGACTCACAGGAGAGAACCTGGCAAGAGCTGCAACCATCCCGGTTTTGAGAGGCTCTAATTTTAGTATCATTTGAGGCAGCTGCTGCAGGAACTCTGTTGAACTGTAAACCAGGCATGGGGTGGGTGAGGAGAGAGGGCAGCAGGTGGTACTGCTGAGCCTTACCCAACAGCCCTGCCACATGTTTTCTGGAGGACTCAAGTAACATTTAATAGAACCCATTTTCAGGAATATAGTCTTAAACATTTCCTAATTATGAGCTCTTTGTAATACAAAGCATCTCAAGTTTTAGAAGGTAACGACATCCCTGTTGCACACGAAGGTAACTGCCCACCTCCAAAGGGGCTGCTGGCAGCAGTGGAAATTGCATCTTTGCCATCTGAAACCTGTCTTTCCAAGTACTTTCTCAAGCTAATACATTTGTTAGAAAGCTGAAAAGATCCTTGACCTGAGTTTAGCCACGGGAATACTGGAATTCTCAAGTCTTAATAAAATTTGTAGTAACTCCTGCCCCTCCCCACCCTAGGCAAGTTTCTGTTCAGACATCATTCCTGAAGTAACCAGTGTAATTTGTCCTAATAGTGTGTGGAACTGTAGGCTTCAGTGGTGTCTGAGTCACCATTTTTATACAATTTGAAACACCTAATAGAAGTTGCAGTATTTTGTAAAGACCTGTAGATACAACTCCAGGAGGTGAGATGTCCAGTTTCAGTATCCAGTAGTCATAACTAGAGGTACTGGCTCTTTTAAGGGAGTTAAGCCAGGAAGCTTAGCCTCAAAAGAGGTAGATGACTTAAAGCTTACGTAAACCAAAGACAATCATCGACAAAAAGAATTGGAAATAAAGCAGTACTTACATAAAAAATTGAAGTAGAAACTCGGCAGTGCTGTGTACAAAGGTGTCTTGCATGAAGCCAAAAACCCTGCATTCTGAGTGAAGTACAGCTGGAAAGACAGCAGATTCCTGTTCCTGCATCACCTTGAACAGAACAACTGACAATCCTGTGTGACCAAACTTTCACCTTACCAGCTTGTTCCAAGTGACCAGGAAGAGCAGCAGACTCCTCTGCATTCAGTACCAGGACAGAGGCAGGACAGCAAGAGCGTAAGGCACAGGCATGTTTTGCTGTTGAGTTACTGTCATTCAGCTTTTCTGTTTCATGTGGCTTGCACTTCGGTAGGGCCCAGGGACAAATTGAACAGTACTGTAAATAATGAGCCATTGCAATAAATTGTTTGTACTTCAAAGCACCTTGTTTATAGCGCGATCGGAGCGTGCTGTGGCAGGGAAACATTACACCACGGAGTATTTTTACCTAGTGGAAGGTGTCTTTGCCCATGGCAGGGGTTTGGAACTGGATGATCCGTAAGGTCCCTTCCAGCCCAAACCATTCTGTGATTCTGTAATTCCCACTAGGAAGCCTTTGTTAGCAGGGAAAATCCTGTGTTACGTCTGCAAACTGTACTACCCTGCTACTGCCCTGCCCTTGTGCAAGGACATGGTCGCCCTTGTGGCTCTTGATCTGACTAAGAGGGGTGGTAGGAAAAGGTCCAGATACCCTCTATAGAGCTGGACAGGTTCTGCTGTGGATGTTCTGGCTAACGGCAAGCCTTCAGAAAACTTAAAGTCGAGTTTTCCACAAAGTAACTCTGGCTGTGAAAGGCAGCGCTGCTTGCCCGCCGATCCATTCCTCCGCCTGGTGGGGGGGGCAGCCTGTAACTCACACACGTCTGGGTCGCACTGGTGCCTGCACGGTGACTGCTGTCAGGAGGAGAGTTTTCACGGCTGTGTGTTGAGCGGTGAAATGAGGCTAGAGCAAACGCATTGGGATTCTGTACTGCTGGGAGGAGCTCTGCTGTTGGCCCTGTAGCTGGAAGGCAAATGGTGCTAAAAGTGATCACAACCAAAAGACAGACATTTCAGTCTGCATCCCCTCCACCCCCGACATCAGCCGTGCTCAGGCTTCCAGAGGCATGTCATTGAGGGCTGGCAGGAAGACTGCAGTCAGGCTTACAAGGAACAACCCTGTTGCCAGCAGAGTGGTGTCCACATTATTAATCTTAGATGGCACCAGAACTACGAACAGTTTGTGCAGAACTGGTTTTAGAAACACTATTGCTTGAAATGTGATAGTGATGTCAAAGTATCAAGCCAAACTATAGGATTACTGTGGCAACCAACTGTAATGACTTAGCTGTGATTTAACACCAGCAAACTCGTTTTAGTTCCTCCTCTGCTGTGCCACCCAGCCAAAGGCAAAGCAAGCACGGCTCTGTTAGCATTAGAGATCCTGCTGCGGGGTTCAGATGTGGACACAAGACTCCAGCAGGAGATGCACGCGCCACCTGCATAGTTTAAAATGGAAACCCAACAGATGCATGCACCGTTTGTTCCGTCAGAAAGAGCGCAGGCTCCTCCTGTGGAAACACCAGCGGGGGGAAATGATCCGCTGAAACGTGTCCTGTAGAGGGGGATCCAGCCCTGCACATGACCCAGCCTTCACACGGGGCTGTGCACACTGTGGTCATGCATCGTAACTAAGAGGCCATCGCCAACAGGGTGCTGCAGGGAAGCAGGGGGTGACATTGATCCCAGCCCAGCAGTGGTTCGTCTAATCCCAACAGCTGTGCTGCAAGCATGGCTCTGTTAGGAATGAGATGCCTTTGGGGAAGAGCGACATTAAACAGTTTTCAAAGCTGGGAAAGCATAGCCAAATTCTCACAATCCCCTTTGGAGGGTGACAGTAAGGTATGGTTGTGGCTGGGGAGTGGGCAGCCGATGCACAGAAGCAAAGTGATGGAGGTGCAGACAGTCCGGCAGCCGTGAGGCCAGCGGAACCTCAGGGAATTTTATGAGATCACTTTGCTGCTCTGAACTTCCAAGTGCACTCACCTAAACCCAGGCTGCCTTCCTGTGTCCTGGCTGCACGACCTCAGCTCTGTGCCTCACCTCCACGTGCAACCACATTTTGCCTCTGGAGTGATTCCATCTCGTGTGGGAGTTGGAACCGAGCCGCATGGAAAACTCAGGTCAACAGGCAAAAACATCTACAAACAGCAAACACTGAGGAACGGGAGGCAGGGAAACCTCAGGGAAACTCCTGAGTGAAAACCTTTATAGGTTTGTTGAAGATAAAACTGAGTGCTCAGCACACAACACTGATTGCGGAGCTTCCCAACAGCTCCAGCCCCATGTAACTGCCCAAACCCTCCTGCATCCCTCCTTCCACTCCCCATCTCCATCCCACCTCCAAAATGAACCCTCCTTGCTTTAGCCCCAAGCAAGCATTGTAGGAAACAAACCTTTTGGGGTGCGAGGGGTAGGGAAATGATGGAAGAGAGGATGCGAGTGACACACGTGCAGCTGCACCCTGGCCAGCAGAGAGGGCAGCTTGTGTTCAACTCACCCTCGCTCCCCACCAGAACCAGAACAAAATCCACACCTGTATGGCCACAACCACGAGCCACCTTCCCATGCTCCTCTTCTTACCTTCCATGCATCTTGCAGCTGCCCTGGGGGTGACCTGCTGTCACACCACTTGAAACACTGATGGATGGCAGTGAACTGAGTCCCAGTCCCACCTTGCCTGAGCAAATGCACCACCAAGCTCCTCCTGTCTAAGCCTGTAACTAAAATTCCCACCAGATGCTCACATGGGGATGTTTCACATCTGGGGTTTTTTTTACTAATGAGATATTTCTTTCCTTTCCTCTTTCTTCAATACCAGTTTTGCCACTGGGGCTTTACGTGTGCAGCAAAAAAGTGCAATGGCCCCCAAAAAAGTGTACATTTTATATACAACATCTGTAACAGCAACGTATCTGGTGGGTATTACAACAGGCTTCAGTATCCTCTGCAGTTTACAGACTACACTACAAAACCACATCCATTGTTAGCAAAGATCTTTGGCGCAGTGTCTGATGCAGAAAGGACCTGAATAATGCACAAATTGCGTCACAATAGTGCATAGAGACATGCAGAAATCATTCTTCCAAGGAACAGTTACATTGCCCAACATAAAACAAAATAATGGGAAAACCCCAAACAAGAACTGTCAAGGCCATTGCAAAGAGCTCACCTCACACAACCAACGAGAAGCAGAGCTACCATGGGGCATGGAACCCTGTGGGATTCCCTGAGGGAACGGGATTTCCCTATCAGTGTGGCTCTGGTGGCTGCCAGTGGCTGACTCCGGCACAGTCTTCCCTGAATCCATTTCAGGAGGGTAAGAGGCTGGTGCCTTGAATCAGGACCCTCCTGCCACTCTGAGCACCTCGATTTGCACACATTCTTGTTCCTAAAGGAAAGGGCAAGGGGTGACAAACAGGGGAGCAATTGAAACAGAGACTTCTTGTACATAAATTCATACTTAAGCCTCATTCAGGAGGGAAACACTAAGACCATTCAGAGAGA
>JANHGB010045358.1:0-16892 GCA_026283785.1 Coracopsis vasa | reverse complement strand
GCATGAAAACCTAGGAAATGCTGCAGAAGGGAATGCTGTCAGCTCCCTAGTAATTTTTTTATTCTTAAACTTTGCTAGCCTTGCAAAGAGCCTGAAAGACCAAGAGTCTTTATGCGTCAGAATCATAGAATAGTTAGGGTTGGAAAGGACCTTAAGATCATCTAGTTCCAGCCACCCTGCCATGGGCAGGGACACCTCACACTAAACTGTGTCACCCAAGGCTCTGTCCAGCCTAGCCTTGAACACCGCCAGGGATGGAGCATGCTTTATCATTACAGAGCGTGGCCATGGCAGGTGGGTTGCACCTCACCTGCCCAGTGATTTGAACTCTCTTGTGTGAGAACCTTGTTTTGTTCAATCCCACACCTCATTCCCTTGTGCTGCGGCACGTGTATTTACTTTATTCTTCTCTTCTCCCAGTTCATTGGGCTGGATGGCGCTGATCGGTGGTTGAGCCGCTGCGCAGAGTGACTAATGTCACTTTTCAGACAGGGAGACTCCTCACTCTTTCCCATTTTAATGCAGATATCTTTTGGCATCTCACAAGGTGTGTTTAGCACAGCTCATGTAGGCGAGGAGGCTCTTTTCACCATCCACCTCTGTCTTTGCAACCGTTTTTGGCTTTCTCTTACTGTTTACTTAGTGAATCCCTCAGTCCTGTGCTGGTTTGAATGCCTGCATTGTCTGGACATGCTGCCAGCAGCAAGTCTGTGGCTCTCTGTGTGGTGCTTCAGGTCCCCAGGAATCTAGCTAATAACTTAATAGCTTCTCATCTCCACTGAGCTCACTCTGAAAAGTGCTTTGTTCGGAGTTGTGGAGCACACAGATGGCAGCATGCTATTTATCTCCAGGCTGTCACATCACTAGTTGTTCTCAAAATGGGGTGCCTTTGCAGACTTGTGTTTGCTGAGGTCTGTGGCTCTAAAGAGCCTTTTCCCAAATAGGATTTGATACAATGGAGAGAAAAGCAACAGCATCTGCACTTACAATGGTGGCTCAGAGGCATTAATGCTTTTCTCAGGCACATGCACATGCTCGGTAAACACATGAGCACAACGGCCTGTGGATATTATCTTCTCTCAGTTTGGTTTCCCTTGCCTCACAGTTGTGGGGAGGATGGGAAGCAGTGTGCAATACCTTTATGCATTTGATCTGTCCTCCCTGTGAATGCAGATAGGCCAAGAGCACTCACAAGCCAGTAACTGCTCTAGTGGAGTTAAAACCAGAACTTATTTGTGGTTAAAATTAGGCACAAGCTTAGATTGCAGTCAAGGCTATAAACCCCAGGTTCCGTAAACTGGCAAGCACTGCTACTCCTGGAAAGCAGAGGAGGGTGGAGGAGAGGGAAGTAGAGTATAATTCAGCTCTCAAGTAAGCGGAGAGATTTATCTTTTGGCTTTGCATATCCTCACCAGAAGAGCTCTTGGGTGGCCATAGCCCCCTTGCCATCCACCCACTACTCTGGATGACTCAACAGCCTGCAGCACAGGGTTATCTTTTCCTTGGTAAGACATTTTTATTCCACAGGCACCGAGATGCAAACTGATGAGTAACTGCTTTATTTTCCCTCAAGTATTAGAGAAAATCCAAAGCTGGAAAACACAGGGCTATATTTTTCATATTGCTGCAGAATTTGGAGAAAGGATTTAACAGATACGTGACTCTGCTCATATCTGTGGTATCACTGGTGAGCTTGGACAGCCTTGGTAAACAACTCGGCGAGTAGGTGGAAACAGATGCACTGAAGCATCAGGCTTTAGCCTGGGTCACAACCTGTCACAGTGTAATTGGAGAAACCCAGCACTGATTTACCAGGGTGGAGTTGGGAGCTTGGAGCCTTTGACTGCAGTTACATGGCTGTCATGTCACATAAGGAGACAGTCCTTGCACATAACCTCTTCGTGACTTCAGGTCTCTCTCCTCTCCCTCTGCACTGGCTGAGCCTGTGTCAGCCCTTGAGAGCCTGAACAGGCTTCCTCATCAGAGTGCTGCTCTTAGGTAGCTACTGTCAGGATTTGTCCAAGGTTACCAATGAATGCTATGTGACAACCGCAAAGGCTTTACAGAAATTTTGAGTTCCCAAAACGTGTCAGGATTCTTGTATGCTCCTTCTAACTCTTAACCTTGTCCTCTTATCTGTGATTTACTGAAGAAACAGCAAGATATGAAAGTGCCTGGCAATTGCAATAGACAGGCAGTGATGAGAGCCTGCATTGGTCCTTTCCTGAGAAACGTACAGGGGCTGAAGACAGTGCAGTCTTTACTGCTGTGTGCAAGCAACCCAGAGTGCGATGCTGGGTTTTGTTCCTAGTGTAGTATTATCTCTGGAGTTTAGAAAGCCTCTTAAGTTTCACCTTCTGGTAATTATCCTATATCTCTTTTGTGTGTCTCCTCAGGAAAGGATGCCGCAAACACCTCCATTTGCAGCTATGTTTGACAGCAGCGGCTACAACAGGAACCTGTATCAGTCAAAAGAGGGCAACTGTGGCGGGCTCTATTACCATGACAACAACCTCCTGTCAGGGTCTCTGGAAGCTCTGATCCAGCACTTGGTACCCAACATAGATTACTATCCTGACGTAAGTCTATAAACCCGTATGGCTAAGGCCTGATGCATGTTGTAAACGGGAACTTTCATGTGTGCAGCAAAAGCAGAATGCGTCACATCAAATTGCTAAGGAGGGGGATCAAATGACTGATCAACAATGATAGGATAAACATGTGTTTCATGTGAGTGCAGCAAGCAGTACCTCACCTAACCTAGGAAGTCTAATTCTTTATTACCCTTTTTGTGGGGTGTGCAACCCTGGTGACTCACTTATAAAGTATCTAGTGTGGCTTACTGTTTCATGGGTTGAATGTATCATTGACCCTTAAAAATCTGACACCAAGCTGAAGAGAAAGGCATAGCCACCAGCATGACAGGATGAATTTATTTAATTTTAAAACAAGCGTATTTCCCACTGCTCCTGTAAGGTCCATGTGTATCTTGCAATAAGCAACTGAAGTGTTGAACTAGTACCACTCTTCAGAATCAGCAGAGGCTGAACATGAGAACATGATGAGTTTTGTCTGAGAATTTTTGGCCTGTCTAGATGCATCTATGCACTGAAGCATTTCATATAATTCTTAGAAAAGGAGAATGATATCAAAAGGTCAATGGGAAGTTGGGGATGACTGAGGGGTTATGAAACTGCACCTCTGCTTGTTGTAAGGAGACATAACTGCTGGAGACATAACTCCGCTTATATTCAGCTTCTGTTATCATCATAGATCTATCCATGTTTAGCAAGACGGGATCTTTTTTAACTTGGGTCAGAGTTAACAGCAGCACAGAACTGCTTAAGCTAGTGCTTATCCATTCATGCTTAATGTAAAATTTAACTATATAGCAATTTAGGCAGCAGTTGGTCAAACATGATGCTTTATTTCAAGTCCCTAGAACCAGGACATTGTAGAATCTTTCTTGTGGGTGCCATAGATACTTAACTACTGGGAATGTGGGGAGCAGAATGGATATTTTCAGTAGCCACCTCACAATAAGTCCGAATCATGATATATGGAAAAATAAAGCAAAAGAAGAAGCCTCTTCTTGTAACCTCAGAATGAGTTACTAATTTTTATTCTGTAAAATTAAGCTATATAGTTCCTTCTGCTTTCACCCAGGAGATGATACTATGAGAAATGAACAGTATTTGGTGATTCTTAAAGGAAGTACTAGGTCTTAGTGTGCAGTTTACTGAGGTCAGGCAGGCAAGCACAGCGTAGTAAAGATGGTATATGTGGCAAAATTGAGTCAGCTTAACAACCTGGTCAAGTGGCATCATTTTTTGTTCTTTCTCTGAAGACTGTTTGCTTTCACCATCAATGTGGAAGCAGAGAAGATTTCTCTGTTGGTATTCTAAGTAGGTGTGCAGCGTGAATTTTAGTCCACTGTCAGGCTAGAGAGAGTTATGTAATCTGGTAATGGCTCTTGCAAAGCTTTACTGTAGAGCAAGAGAAGATGAGTTGAAATTTTATTCTGAGTAATTGCAGGTACTAAGCTTGTAATAAGGCTGTGTGCAATAGAGAGCTGAACCAGCCCTGCCCTGCCTTCTTTTGGTTAAATCTTGCATAACTTTGCTTAAGCATGAATTTATAATGCAGATGCTGGAGGAGTGGCAAGTGTTAAATTAGATGCTTGCTGCTCTACTAATAGCTCTTGGCACAGTCACATGCAGAGTTTTCTTCTGAAGATAGTAAAGTATTAAGTACCGATTTGTCAGGAGCACATTTTGAGAAAGCATAAAACTGACAGTAATTTATCCCTTTCTCTTGCTTCCTCTTGTTTTCAGAGGACATACATCTTCACCTTCCTTCTTAGTTCGCGCCTGTTCATGCATCCGTATGAGCTCATGGCCAAAGTCTGCCATTTGTGCATCGAGCAGCAGAGACTAAGTGAGCCTGGGCTGGACAAGGTAAGATCCCCCACTCTCAGGGACTCCTATTAGTTCCAGTCAAATATCTCTACTTTGCCTACAGCAAAATGTTCCTACTCAAGGGAGTCCTCAGTAAGATTAAACCTGACAGAGCAACTAGAATTTGACCTTTTCTTCACTGATATTACACTCTTACCATAGTCTTTTGTGTATTGGGTTAGATTGCTGGCCCCTTTGTTGGGGAATGCAGGAGGGTTTTTGTGTGTCATGTCTAGAGTTGAGAGGGGACAGGATGTGGACATTTGGATAGAACCTCCCCCCAGTAGAAAATATCATGAATTAGATAAAGATACTTGAATAATTCCACTGCTTTCTCACTATAATGTACAGTGTGTGCATAGTCTTGGCAGAACTGGAGCTTATCATTCTCATTGTTGATGGTTAGTCATAAGTTACGGAAACACTAATAAACATCTTGCACTGAGACATTCATGATAATGAGGGGAATCCTTCTAAACATCCCACCTACCTGAGCCCTGATTTCCAGGTCAGTTAAGCCAATGAGTGTCTCTTCACTGGCTTCAATAGGTATTTGCTTTGGCCTGTAATACAGTGCTGAATTAAACTTAAAAATATAACTGACCTTCATACCTTTATGCTCCACATTATCCTACATAAGGGAATTTTATTTCCTTTGGGTTAGATATGTGCTGTATTTTATTGCTATTACATGTAACATTTCTCCTTACTCTTTACAAACAGAACCAGATACAAAAAATTGCACCCAAAATCCTACAGTTGTTGACTGAATGGACAGAGACGTTTCCTTATGATTTCCGAGATGAAAGAATGATGAGGAACTTAAAGGAGTTGGCACAAAGAATAGCCAGCGGTGATGAGGTAAGTTGTCTGTGCACAAAGCTATTGTATAAAAACGCATTCCTTCAATGCTTTAATATTGCAGGTTTGTTGTTAATAACATGATATGGATCTGGGTGGTTAAGCTAACTTATTATGAAGGTGCTGGTAGGCAAAAGTTCTGTCCAGTACCTAAGCCTAGGAAGGAACCTCATAGAATCGGCAGATCCTTTTCAGAGCACAGGCAAGGTTTGCTCCATCCCTAAACTCGTATTATAATTGCATATTGTGCAAAAAGCTGCAAATTGGTGGGCATTAGTATTTTTCATTTTAGTGGTTCTGCTTGGAAGAACCTAGGTAAAACACTGGGAAGCCTTGCATATCTGAGAAATCCCTACCCATGTTGATAGTTTCTTCAGTTTGTGTGAGTAAGGTGTGCTGGAATCAGGCCTTTGACCTGTAAGTCAATGGAAGAGTCATTGCAGGTTTGGCAAAAAAGTTTCTGTAAGAAAACTTTACCAGAAAGAATTGTCTTGAGCTTGAAGCATCAGATATGGTCTCAGAGGAGCATGTCATATTTCTTCCTCTGGACAGAGCATATGAGGAAATTGCTTGACCTTTTTCTAAGTCCCAGTTCTCAGATGGAAGTAAAGTTTCACAGAGGTATTATGAAATATTTTGATGCTTAACTGATGCTTGTTTTGTAAGTACTGAAACAGACTCAGTCAAAAGTCAAGGCTTACATTCACATAGTGGAAAGGCAGTTAACAAGGTTTCAATAAACAGATCATGTGTAGCTGGCATAATACTAAGATTACAAAAGACACTGGAATGGTATTTGGAAGAACTATAAATGAAAAGAGCAATTGCTAGATGGCATCGTGTTTCTAGGGTTCCTCGGGGGCTGTTGTTCCTTATGTAAGCTTTTGAATAATTATATGGATGAGGCAGCAAACATCACGTTAGCAAGCATGTAGGTAAGCTTTACTGGGAGGAGTTGCCAAAGGCCTGGAAAGATCCTGAGAGACTGTAAACAAGGATTAAAGAGAACCAACCTAAACTGAATTTGGAAGCTGAAATATATTTTGATGTTGTGAAAGTGGGGAGGGACAAGAGAAGGTGGGACAAGAGAGTGAGATGCAGTATGAAATACAAATGAAGAAGATAGATACCAAATTTGATGGGCAAGCTTAGAGTTGCTGCAAGATAGCTACAGGGGGCTTTGGACTGTAGAGAGGCAATAGGTTTGCCTTCACTGGGAGGGTGACAGGAGGCACCTTTCCCTCTGCAGTGCTCCTGCACTGTTGCTTTATTTCTGGGTACTCTTAATAGGAAGGTATGGAACTGAAGTTCTGTTCAAGCAAAAGTAGTAAGATTGAGGACTCACACCCACTTGAAAAATACCCACTAGCACAAAAAGAGAGAGCGGGCTGTACAGCCTGGGGGAAGTTCAGCTGATGAATGCAAGACTGAAATAGCAACAGGGAAGGGTTTTCTACAGTGAAGCTTCTGGTAATACCAGGCAGTTTAAACAGTGAAATCATCTATTAAGGGCAGATATACAAACCGCTAGAAAATGAGTGCTAGGGAGCAATCTTACTCTGGCAGTGAGCTAAAGATCTTTTCTAGCTCTAGCTTTGAGTTTTTTTTGACTTTGAGATTTCCTTCAGAAAGACAAAGGGAAAGCAAGCACTGCAGTAAATTGACTTGTGTTATTGTGAAGTGCTTGTAACAGTAAATGGCAACTTCTTTGACCTTACATTTCTACAGATTGCTTGGATTTGTGTGAGTCGTTACCTTGAAGGATATGAAAGAAGCATTGTTTCCTATTCACTACAGCTTTTCTACTTGTAGCGTCTTATTCTCTTCCTGAATTATTGCGCTCCAATACTGTTAAGAGCTTTTAGTAAGAGTCCAATTAAACCATTCACCATGTTAACATATTGCTCCATTAAAAAAAAAAAAAAGTCTTGGAAAAACCTTGGTGGGTTTATTTTCCTCCCTCTTCTTCCTCAATTTAATTCCATTCCTCCAACATTTTCCCTCTCTGTGTCCTGAGAGGTCATCATGCTCATGGGATATTTCTAGATTGTTCTGATCCTTTTTACCACTTACCTGACCTTTGTTTCAAGGTATATCTTTTGAAGCCTTTTCCATCAGCCATTGCCTCCCATTTCCTGATTAAACGTTTATCAGTGGCTTTTTCAGTGAAACACTTGATCAGTGTATGCAGTCAGACCAAATCCATGTCCTGTATCGGATGTCTTTTTATATGCAGCCCCTGACCCCCCTTGGGATTTTGGGTTTTTTTTGATCCCACCATATCATATAGTGAGATTGACTGTGGAAACTCGTTTAACATATGATATTCCATTGTCTGGCAGATAGCAGTAGTACTTGCAGTCACTATCACAGGCCAGAAACAAAATGTCCCATCACTTTGTCCTGTGCTGTCCAATCTTTAGTGGTTTTTAAATATAAATAAATATCAGCATTGTCAGTGTGAATATAGAATCAAAAATGAGACTGTGGCACAAGTAAGTGGAAATGGTATATCTAATTTAGAGGATTAACTTAGGCTGACTGGTAGCCATACTACAATCAAATTAATATCTAAATGATAAAAGTCATATTCGGTGAGTATGTGTTGTTACATCTATTTATGTATATGATACTAAAAAATGCATGAGATTAAGTAATGGTCCATCAGCAAATAGCTGTTATGGGTCCAAAGTACTGTACATACTCATTCTGTCAGAGGACACCTCGAGGTCACTACGTCTTTGCTCTGGAGGAGACTGAACCTCAAAAGAGAAGAGGTATATTGGTTTTGTAGGCTCAGTTACATCTAGAGGTGTGAGAGGGAACTGGCATTTCCTTCTGCCTTTGTGCCGAAAGGGTTTTACCTCATCACTGGACAGAGGAATGTTTGTTATGTTCAACTGCTGTTAGATCAGATGCAGGCTGATTACCCTGATTTCTTGCTCTGGTCTGGAGGGTATCTGTGCCAGTTTGCCTGTTATCTGGGGTTTTCCAGCTAGAGAAGCAGATTGACCAGAATTAGGCGGTTCAGCTTTACATCTTCACCTGTTTTCTCCCTGATTTTGTTGTCAGTTCTAGGTTTGCATGAACCACAAATTTAGGAAAGGTTTATTTTTTTATGTTGATCACAGATTAAGTTGATAACAAATACAGGTATCAGCATCAATCTGTTGTGTTGATTAATAATGTGATAATTTAATACTGTCTTCTCACATTTTGAAAATGTATCCTGATTTTTTCATGTCGTGACAGATGTATTGGAAGAATGTACAGCAGCTTCTCCAGAACCTGATTCGGAAGCTTGCCGCTGTTAGCCAGTATGAGGAAGTACTTGCAAAAATTAATGCTACATCCACAGATCGTCTCATGGTTATAAAGACCAAGCCTCAGTCCATTGAGAGGGACATAATCACAGTCTGCAATGATCCCTATGTGTTAGCTCAGCAGCTGACACACATAGAGCTTGTGAGTTTTTATACTTCAAGTATGATTTCATCCTTCCCCTCTTTTTGAAATGCACCTTCACATAGGATATGACTCGGCTGCTCGTGTGCTTTATTTAGGAGAGACTCAATTATATTGGGCCAGAAGAATTTGTCCAGGCATTTGTGCAAAAGGATCCTTTGGATAATGACAAGGTAAGTGGAGCAGATCTGAAGCAGCTCTGAAATGTGGCATTTAACATCCTCAGGCTCAGGCGTCTCATGAGCTGGAAGTAAGGTCCAGCAATAAACAAGGACCAGCAGAAACAAGCTTTATAGTGAAAATGCTTTAGTATTCCTCTTAAAAATTTTGAGCTTCAGAACTCAGCCAAATATTTGATTTAAATTAACGTATTTTCTGGTTTGTTTCTGATTTAAGCTAAGGGAGAGCTTAATCCTGTGAAGGCATAGGTCACCTATGTGGCCTACAGCTGGAAAAAGCTGACTTTAGCTTTGACTTTTGCATTATGCATTTTCAACAAGTGTTTTTCCTTTTACTAAACTGAACTCTTCGCAGCAAACTGGAAAGTGGGGCAATTTGCAGGTAGAGCACCCATTACAAAAAGGAAGCAGTGAGCCAGTCAAAATGGTAGAGCTAATCTCCCAAAGTTAAGATGCACTAAATTAATTTGGCATCAACAACTGAACATTAATGGGCCAGTGGAGTGGGCTGGCCTGTTTTCCTTCTGCACTTGCAGAGGGTATAATGTTATCTCTATAACAGATTGAGGATTGAAACAGTGCTCATAATCAAGGAAGCTTTACACAGATACTTAGCTTTGTTTGCATAAGTCTATCCTAAATCCTTAAAGCATCCTAGTAGGACTTGCAGCAGGTGATGGATTCACATGTCTGATAATGCCTTACTGAGACAACAGCTCAGGAAGAAGTTCTGCTGTCACTGCTAATTTCTCTATAAGCTTTTTTGTTACTTTGGGTAATTGAGTTATTCCTGGTTACTTGACAGTGTTTGGGGATGGCATGGCAGAAAGCCAAAAGGTCTCTCTCAGGGAAAAGATGAAGATTACATTAAAAGTTGCTATTTTAATTCTGTCTGCAGAGCTGCTATGGAGATCGAAAGAAGACCCGGAATCTGGAAGCCTATGTGGAATGGTTTAACAGGCTCAGTTACTTGGTTGCAACAGAAATCTGTATGGTGAGCAAAGACTTTTTTCTGCTAAAAGGTTTTGTTTAGTCTAGTTGTCTAAAACGGTGAAGCCTTTTCCGATTTAGGGTTCCTTCAGTGTGCCTTTGACTTCATTCTCTCAGCTCTGTACTTTTCCATGTGTAGATGGAAGTAAATTCGATGTTTTCAACATCATGCTGGTGCCTCAGCCTTGTTCAGGTGACAGTTATGCTGGGTTAGCCCTTCTTAGCACAGGAGTTCGTCTGGCCTGCCCCTCTCTCCTAGGAATGCCTCTTGTGAGTAGAGGCATCTTTTCTCTCCATCTTTCCTCTGTGCTGACCCCCTTCTCTGCTCTACTGTTCTTCATATCCTTCTTCTTGGCAGAACCTCTTTACCTGTTGTCCTTGCTCTCTAGCCGCCCAGCGTCTAGGTTGTCCTTGCTATCCTGAAGGCTTTTGAAAACAATAGCGTGGCTTCCTCTACATGTAAAGCATAGTATGAAGTTGTGGTACATGTGGAAAAGACTTTTACACAGGGTTGTTGTTTCTTTTGGGGAACACTTGTAACACTTCAACGGCATCTCTTGCAGCCTGTGAAGAAGAAGCACAGAGCAAGAGTGATAGAATATTTCATTGACGTGGCACGGGAATGCTTTAACATTGGCAACTTTAACTCCTTAATGGCTATTATTTGTAAGTATGTGTTCTGAGACATTCTGTCCCTGTTAGAATCCAGACAAAGGAAGCGCAGTGCTTCATACAAGTCTGCAGCTTAGCACACTCAACAGTGTGAAGTTGGGAGGGGAAGTGGTGAGGAACTGCTCAATGTTATTGTAGCGTTACATGCTTAAGAAATAATTTACTGCTGTACTGTAAATTACAGAAAAACAAAGCTTTCATTGCAATTGTTTAGAGATCCAAATCCCCAGTTTTTGAAACTAACTTTAGTGCTTAATTGAAATACAAACTCTTCCTTTAATATGAAGGCTTGATGTGTCCTGTTGTTTCTGTTACACCATAAATTTCCTAGTGGTTTAAAGACTTCACACCTTTTCTATATCCGATAGAAAATACTTGGAATATTTTTAATTTGAAATGTGAAAACTTCATAGATATGTGTAGTTTTCGATTAAATATGTAAGAGACGATGTTGAGAGAACTCACTTACACTGTTCTACTGTTTATTCATGGTTTAGCAAAACCACATTAAATAATGCCATAGCATTTTTTTAGAGCTTTCATTCTGTAAGAGATGTTGATTTTGCTTCCTAAGTTGCTTTTAACACTGGAATTTAATGAAAACAATGTGTGATTTCTGAGTATATTTTCTTTTGAAAATGTTTGTTATTGTTAACAGCTCCTTTACTTTAGAAATACTTACTAGCATTACTTACTAAAAGATTTCTTTTTCTAAATACTCCAACAAGTTCTCTCTCTTGTATCAAGCTGGCATGAACATGAGTCCTGTGTCTCGGTTAAAGAAAACTTGGGCAAAAGTGAAGACAGCCAAATTTGATATTCTTGAGGTATGTTTGGCCACTATTTGAACATGGGGCTTTTAATAGCATTTCACTTCTAACTGCTCTAAAATGCAAGTTTGGCTTCATTATAACATGCTTAGTATATTTGTGCTCTTAATGGAAATTCTACAAGATGAAATAAGAAATGTTCAGTTGACTTAATTGAGAACAAGGAAATTGAAGTAATTTGGTTTTAACTCCCAAACCCACCTCCTAAGAATTATTTAGGGAAAAAAAGGAAGGTAGGTAACTTCTTGGAGGTGTATTTGAGAGGGATGGTGTGGATTGACCTAGTGCAGTCCTGCCTCCAGAAATCAAGTGGAGCTATAAGGTGGCTGCCTTGCCCTTTCAGAGAAATTTGCCTTGAAGTAATTGATTGCTGGTTAGCTTCATGTAGTAGAGACCTTTGTCAAAGGTCATGTAGGTGCAGCAGTGTATGAGTTTGTGAGTTGCCCAATAGATTAGTTGCCACTTAGTAAATTATCCTGCTGTAAATGGCAATCAGTTAATTCGGGTTATTTATTAGGAAGTTAAAGAAAATGTAGCATTTTGTACTTGACACACACATGAAATGTTTATTAATATCGTCAGAAGATTTGACTTGCGTTGTGAGAACAGATTAAAACAGGATGGCTATAGCCACCTCATGCTTCCTTCCTCCTCCCTTGGGTGGGAAACAGCCTTCCTTGTGTCAAGGGTGGCTGCGCAGCTCAGGAAGTTGCTCTTAAGATTACAGCCTTATTTCATTTGACCTTATTATACAGGCTGGATTTTGCCGGTTAAGGACGTGCTTTGTGAGCCATGCAATCATCCTAGTCATTGAGGTGCGGCAGTCAGTCTTGGAGCTATGAAGTGGGGGCACTGACATCTTTGTGTGTCTGATCTTACTTTGCTGTTGCAACTGAATCAGCTCTGAGAACCCTGCATCGTAGGAAGAGCTGAATATTAGTGCCAAGACCCATTGTTTTCTTAGCTTAGTGATTCTGACTTTTGAATTAAAGCTGAGTTACCTCGTTCATGGAGGGAGAAAGAAGGTCCGTGAAGCCTGCCTTTGCTTTCCTGCCCCTGACTTCTATTGTCTCCCTCGTTGTGCTGAGTGAACGTTTTTGAAAGCAATGTTTTCTTCTGACTGAGTGAGCGGTTAAAATGATACTGCAGCCCTCTAGAAAGCTGTATTAGTGCTGCTGTTCACCAGACTTCTTGCTTTTTAAAACAGTTGCTCAAGTGAAAAAGAACTGTGTGTGGTGGTGACACTGGCTCATTATTTACATTTTTTCATGGCTTGTAGCATCAGATGGACCCTTCTAGCAATTTTTACAATTACCGAACCGCTCTGCGTGGAGCCGCTCAAAGGTCCTTGACAGCTCACAGCAGCAGAGAGAAGGTATGCTTGCAAATGGCTTGGCAGTGGGTGAAGATGAAATGTGCTTGTTAAGTTGCATGGTAAGCTTTTGCCTTGGGATTCTGGTTCTCAGCAACTCTACCCCTGGTAGGCTTTTAAAAAGAATAAAAGGCCTAAAAACAGAGTACTCCTTTATGGGGAGTGCCTAAACATTACCTGTAAGGTACCAAGAAAGTAAATGGAATATTTGAGGAAGCTGGTGGCTCAATGAAAATGACCATCTCAGGGCTGCCAGTGTGGTTTGGTGCTGACTGAAAGCAGCAAACATTAAGTGATCACTTTGATTATTTAAATATAATAAGTACATTGCCTCAGGTCATCTTTTTTGACAGAGAACTTTATCTCACAAACCAGTAATAGAGATGGAAAGGCCAAGGGCTGAAATGAGGTTCCTAGTAATTTGTTCTTATTGCTGCTATTTGTGCTCAGTTTATGGTTTAGGGTGGGAAAGCTTTAAAATTGACTCAGAAAAGGTACTCTAAAACTCAAATCTAGTCTGAGTTTCTGTCTAGATTCTGTGGAGTCCCCTTCCTGTGTACAGATTTTGATGAGCTTTAAATATACTCTGGAGTTTCTTAGTGGAAATAGATTAATCAGGTGTTTGTGTAATACAGTGGATTGAATTCCGCCTTCCAGACACAAGAGTGGTAGTGAATTATGCATTAATAGAGGTGGCATCTTTCTTTACTCTTTAAAATAAATTAGCTTTTGAGAAATAAACTGGATTTGGTCACACGTTAATGCAGCATCTCAGTTGTAGTTATTGTTCTCTTGGAAAGGAGCCAAATAGCTTCCTAGATGCTCCCCACTTATACGCAGTTGCTCATCAATTGCTTATAATAATATTAGAACTTCATTCTGTGTTTAATAAACCTGATCTTGATGGTCATAAAATAAACTACCAGGCAGGATGAAGCAAATCCATGTGTAGTCTGATGGTCTATATTGTTGTTATACTTGTGTGTATAAATACACATAGATAAATAGATAAATTTATGTGTATATAAATACACATAAATAAAAACAGGGTGGGCTTTTATTCTGACTCCCAGGGATCTGTTCACATATCATTCAAACTACCAGAAGTTTAAATGTAAGATGTTTACTTCTATTCAGATAAAAGTGAGTTTCATTCTTCAAAGAAAAGAACTTACAGATACTGAAATGGTGCAGGAAAGTCCCCCATGGAAACAGTGATATTTGTTTTACCCCCAGTTGCAACAATGACATGCGGCTGTGAAAATTCTTGGAGGATGCAAAGTGAAATACAGTCATTTTAAGAATGTAAGAATGTTCCAGCATTCTCCAAAGAAAAATACTTCTGATTTGTTCAGTTGGCAGGAAATGTTGCTTTGTTTTGAGCCAGTCACTGCCAAGGTTCAATCTCTTGCATGAGCTCAGGGAACTGAAGCTCCAAAGCCGTTTGTGCTGCTAGCCCCAAATTTTCCATGCTGTGCTTTAGTGTGCAACCCCCCTCATTTACCAAGCAAGTTCCTGTCAAGAAGGAGAGCTTCATTAAGATACACCCTGCAGGAATTACATGCAAGAAGTGTGCACGTCTGAGCTATTATATTTTGGAATCTGCAAGGAGAATGAGAAAGTGAAAACAAGAGGGACATGACAAAGAAATGAAATGTTAAGCATATAGTTGTTCTATACATGCCTCATAGCCACATTTGACAAGCAGTGGACTGCCAATGGGTACTTTAATTGTGACCCTGAGAGAGCTACGTGCCAGGAAGACTTCAAGGTAATGGAAGCAGTTTGGCACATAGCTGATAATAAAACTATAGGGGTTAGTTTACCATCCAAGGGAGGACTTCCTTTACAGAGAAACATCATGTATTTTAAACTGCGGTGAATGCAAAATTTATCTGCAGTAAAGAGAGAGATATCACGCAGATCTTAGTCCTCTGGTATTTTGCTTACCTTTTGTACCACCTGTCTTCCTTTTATTTTTCTCCATAGAGCATTATGTTTTGGTTCAGGACCAGACTGAGAATAATGTTGTTCTTTCCTCAGATTGTAATACCTTTCTTCAGCCTCTTGATCAAAGATATTTACTTCCTCAATGAGGGCTGTGCCAATTGTCTTCCAAATGGTCATATCAATTTTGAAGTAAGTAGAGTACTAAGTGGGGTGTTGGTACAGGGTTAGCCCCTTTAACAAAAAACTGAAGCAGATCATGGTTTAGCTTCGCCTGGATTCTGGGAGAGTAAAATTAGACTGGAATTTGAGCATATCTGTTACTTCACACAGGAGCTGGGAAGTATTCAGGAAAAAGCAGTCTTATTGAGGATGGAATGTTTATAGAAACCCTTTCGATATTCTCATTTTTTAGTGTGGAAATAGGTCAGAACTTTTTCCCAGTGCTCAAATTCATCTAAATATTTAAACTCACAGGTGTATTATACTTAATGACAAAATCATTCAAATCAGTGGTTTAGAGCTTCTTTTTTAATTCCAAGTTTTATACTTGGTGGGTTCATCATTTGTCAAGATACATATTGTAGTATTTTTTACATGTAAGTCACAGATTGTCTCTGAAGAAATGTGATTAGAGCAGCAGTGAAGAAGTTTTGAGTCTCTTGCATTGCAGCAATTATTCTGCCTCTGGTTTCATGCTTGTTATCTGACTCTGTGCATTACCCAGTGATTTATTTTCTGATGCTTTCAGATTTCAAGAAGCCTGGGTCACTCGCATGAAATTACAGTACGTTTCACTTGTAGTCATTGACCTGAATTAGTCTGGTTCTAAAGCTAGACAATGTGATGATCTGGAATGTCCTCTTATTCAAGGAATCCATGTGCACTTAAGGCATGTTAAGCTTAATTGAAAGAGTTTATCAATCAGTGACATCAACACCCTACATGGGGTATGTTTATTTTTGGCATAATTTCCAGCAAGAAAATCAAGCATTTCAGATTAACTAACGAAAATGGAATTCAAAATATCAGTATTAAACATCTAGAGACTTTTGATATGAAAATTACTAAAAATTTCACTGCGAAACAGACAAGCATGACCATAATCAAAGTGAAAAGTTAGGCATAAGGAGCATTAGCGGCTCCTTGAAAAGAAACTGAATGCAGATCATGGTCTACTATTTACATTCACAAATAACAACAATTTTACTGGGGTGGAGGAGTGGGAAGTCATCCCAATTTGAAACAGAAATGCAAGAGATAGACACTGAGTTGTTGAGTCGGATCACGTTCAAAAGCTGGGCAGAATCCAAGCCTTGGACTTGAAAGCAAGATCTGTCTGTCTTTCAAAACAAGAAAATGTTCGGGGTGAACAGTACTGTTCAGTATATAGCACCTCTTCTGTTTTCTATTCTATTCTGACAGAAATTTTGGGAACTGGCAAAACAAGTCAGTGAATTCATGACGTGGAAGCAAGTGGAGTGTCCCTTTGAAAGGGATCGGAAGATTCTGCAGTACTTGCTCACTGTCCCAGTCTTCAGTGATGATGGTAAGGAGCTCCAGACTTCCTGCATGTCTGGTGTCACTGGCACTGCTTAGTCTCTCTCCATGTTAAGTTGTTGCTTCCTCACAGTAAAAAAAGGCTCTGTCCTGAGACATCTCTGGTAAGCAAAAAACGCTCCTTGCAAATGAGAGAGAAAACAAGATTTTTCTTTCTACATGCATGTTGCCCATGAGAATTTACATTATCCTTTTCCCTGAAATGGAATGAAAAAAAAGCATTTGTGATCCCTCTAAACATCATCTGAAATGTATTTATATGGACTTTCAGGATGCTTTACTAAAGGGTGCTGCTTGAGAAAGAAAATGGGGACTTCACTGGTTGCTTACAAAGCACCATGTCCCTAGGCTCAGTTTTTTCTTTTGCCTGTTTTCTTCCACTCCTGTGCTTTTGAGTTTTTGATAGTTGTTTTTTACCCCTCAGGGTAGTCTTTGTTCTCATGCACTGTTTGTTAGTATTGTCTGGATGTAATTATAAGCAATGCTATACTTCCTAATGGATTCTGGAGCCCTAATCTGAGGGATGGATAATATAAGCCTGCTTCATTTAATTTCAGCC
>JANHGB010045357.1:0-17406 GCA_026283785.1 Coracopsis vasa | reverse complement strand
GGGCAGACCGCATTGAGCACAAGTGTGTGCGGTGCGCAACCGCTGGTATCCGAGGAGCGTCCCGACAGGTGCCACCAGCAGATCCCTACTGACTGCTGAGGTTGGTGCCTTGGCCGTGATGGAGGCAGATGGCACGTTGCTAATGAACAATAAGCGCTTCTGGCACAGCAGCGAGGAGTGCCTAGGCCGGGGGATAGTGAGTGGCACGATGCCATGGGCAAGTGAGGGGCATCTTTGTCCTCTCCACATGCATTCCTTTTTTCTAGCTCTATGAAGCCTAAATTTCTCCACCTCCTCCATGACCTCTTGTTTTCTTTCTGCTTTCTTGTACTAGCCCCACTCTCTTTTTCTCTCTGTTTACTGCGTCTATCCCTTTTTTTATTATTTGATCCTTGTGCCTTTGCCTAGAATGTTTTTGGCTACCAGTAGTAGAAGAGGGTAGGGGTTACACTCGGACTGAGAAAAGGGCTGTAGATCACCTTGGATGAACATGGTGATGAAGACTCATCACTATCAGCAGATTGGGTTTTTGAATGTTATCAGACTGTTGCTTCAGTTACCAGGACAGGAGATGGCACGTGCAGTGCTACCATACAGAGGATTGTGTGTACTGGCGTAGTAGTGAGCACGTGCACCCAAGCACATCAACACTAGCTCTGAGGAGTACTAGATGCATTCGTAAGTGCTTATGTGCACTATTTATACATGAGGAATACTCAAGAATGGCTATTCATCTCCTAGCTTCCCACAGCCAGGTACACATGAATGAATCAAATGGTCATTACTGTATGTACATAACTTTTGCTGTCTGTTGTGTGGCAGCTTGGGTCCTGCAGTAGGCTGTGAAATACCTATTTTTTGATGGCAAACAACTGGAGAGTATGGCTAAACCAGGGAGACAATTCTGGCATGGTTGCTTTGCAGATGATTTTGTTGTTACTGACATGAACTGCCTGCATTCCCAGGTGCCAGATTACATTGTGCCTGAATTCCTCTTGAAGGAAGATCTCTTTCCAGTTACCTGTAAAATGTGACCCAAGCTCAGCACCTTCAGCTTCATTCAGTGATATCGTATGTCACAAGACACCATCCTCAGCAGTGCATAACCTGGTGTTAAGATTCTTTAACCATGTGCCTGGAAGCCTGAAAGCACTGTTAGAGCTCTCAGTGCTACCTGCTGCCACTTTCCTTGTTGACCTGTTGGAGTTAAATTTGATGATCAGAAGAAACATGGCCAAAGAAACACACTGAGTGTGGTGGATGGGTCAGTAGGATTGCACTAGGATTACTAGTTGTGATCCAGTCATTTTCTTTAGTATTTAAAGCTAAAGAACAGTTGTGAGTATACTGAGGGCTTTTGACTTCTACCTAAGATGCAGTCTTCTTTGTTATTGTAATTTCTGGATTAGGAAAATAGCTTGATTCTCTTTCAGAGCCTATGAGAGCCAAAAATCTGGACTAAGGTGCAGCTCCAGGGAATCTGGTTGCAAAGGGGAGAAACCCCTGCGTGTGTGTAGAAGCCAGCTCTGCATTTGCCCGGAAAGCTTCTATTTCCCAAACAAGGAAAGGGCAAAAAAGCCTTGAACACTGATTCTTTGAAAGCTGTGAAACTCAGAACAGGTGTGAGCACAGGCAGCTGCCGGGTGCTGTGTGCAGATATTCCTGCTAATGCCTCCTTAGAACTTAATCTCTGAAACCATCTGCTTATGGTGAGCACATGTCCCGGGGGAGGGGGGGCAGAAGCAGATCCAGCAGCCCCGCAACTTCTTCCACTGGAGCCTGAGTAAGAATTCTGAACAGCAGAATCAGCTCAAGTTGTGTGTGTCAAGAGGCCTTATCCTCAGCTTGTGCGAAGCAGGAAAACTCTAGTGTCAGTTCCTCAACTTCAAGATTGTTACTGTTGAGTCTCAGAGATCGAGATTTGGCTCATGAGCATCTGAACAAAGCCAACACAGTCCAGGTTTTGGAGCTGAACCCTTTGTCCCTACAAATACAGGGGATCAATTTTTCTTACTCAGGGTCTCAGTCTGACCAGGAGCAGCTAAAACCTCCAGCAGAATGCCAGACCTGCATCATTCTGTTATTTCAATCTGAAGTCACTGGGAAGTTGAGTAAGTCCTTTGGGTTGTCATCTTAGTGCAGCTATCTGATAATCTCCAATGGAGCCTCCAGGAGTTATCTTTGAGTAAATCACTTCCCTTCCTCATACCTTTTTTTCCTCCTTCTGTTTCTTAGCTTTTTGACTTTGGGAGCGACAGTCCCTGCTCCAGGGTCCCTGTTATTCAGCACAATGTATCCGAGGATCGTAGATGTTACTGTGCTAATAAGTGAGTCAAAGCAACCCACTGCTGCTTGCTGTGCTGCTTGCTTTTTACCTGTGCACATTTGTTTGCAGAAGCCAAATTGCTCTCAGCCACTGACCTATTAATGACAAGCTAGTTTATCAACTTTGGCAAAAGAAGAAAGCAGTATTAGCCACTGTTGCCCTGTGACTGCCAGAAGCAGTATGGTGACAGGAATGGGTCATACTTCAGCCCGTGACTGAAGGGTCCCCAGCCTCAGAGAGACATTCAGGGACTTCCCCTGCATTTGGTGCTGGCCATAAAAAATTGATCATCCTTTGTTACAGCTTCACTTCTGTCACTTTCCATCCCAGAGTCTGTTTTTTACAGAAAACAAGCTACATTCATCAAAAATGACAGAACACAGACTTAATGTAATCATGTATGGGAACATGAATTGCAAATGCAGAACACAAGCACTAAAATGTATTTTCCATTACTGCCACAAAATGAAATAATCATGAACATTTTCCCCAAGAATGAGAACACATGTAGAGTACACTGACACCTCCAAATCTGCTGCAGGGCCCTGGCCTCAGGTGCAGGTAGGCTTCCTGTCTATGGGAAGGCAGGAGATCTGCTACTATCAGAAGAGGTGGCTGTCTTCTAATCCTCACCATGGAAACTTGTGGTGGTTATTAGTTACAGCAGCTTCTGCAAGCTCATTTGGGTGACCTTATGGTCATCTCTGGGTGATAAAGATCTCGTGGTACTTCTAAGTATAACTGAGCAGAGGTGCAGGAAAAGTAGACAATGCTGCATTGCTCCTTAATTCTAGATTCTACTTCTAACTACTGCTGGATCACTTGCTGATAACCTCAAACAAGTCCTTTTGCTCCTACCCTGCTTTTACGCATAAGCTGCCAAAATGCAGATATGCTTATTTTTATTTTAATCTGTTAACTGATTTAGAGTTGGTACAGGACAACATGTTAACTACATTCTTCCTTTCCATTGCAGACATGCTGGACCACAGTTGTGCCATGCTCTGTTGAACATCTGCTATACTGCACTCCAGATACAGCTGCGTTTCACAGACAGGTAAGGCTATACTTGGCTTTCTGTCTGATTCTTGTATTTGTGACTTGCTTTAGTATCAGAAATGTAAGTGACTGGATTACCTCTGTCAGGAGAGAGTAATGAAAGTGTAGTATTCTATTATACTTCTATTAATAGTGTAATTAATACACTATAAATAGAAGTGTACACTTCTATTAATACGCTATTAATTCTATTACACAAGGAAGTGTAATAGGATTGGGAATAATCAATCTGTAAACTAAACTAAATCCAGTACTTGCTCAGTTATTTAGATTATATTAAATATATGCAAGTTCTCATCCAGCCTGTACTTGCCACAATTCTGCAAATACACTAATAAGGGGTGTTGGAGCCTGCCCTGCTGAAGGATAGTTGGATATGGATCATGATGATGTCTGGAAGGGAAACTACTAGTTTGATCAAAGCTTTGTACTCAGACAGCATTGAGTGCTGATGGAATGATACAGAGAGAATAAGGCAGAAAGACAGGGGCTGGTTTACATCTCATCCACCAGAAGCTGTTATGAGGGACTTATTGATCTCTGATTCAGCCACAGGCCATGGGTTAAATGATGGCAGGGATGTATTTGAAGAGACCAGTCTAACTGCACCCAACAGGAGGTGCTGAAGAGAGCAGCATGCTGTACTGGGATGGACTTTTTTCCTCCAAAGATGTGACCCTGTCATGAAGGGAAGAGGAAGAAGTTTTGTTCTAAATGCATTAAAATGATGTCTTTGCATGAGAGCAATTCAGATTATAAAAAATACATAAAACAAATAGACTCAGCAGCTGTAGAATCCAAGAGAAAATCTGGATTTGGAAAAGATTCTTAACTTTTTTGTAGTGAAAAAACATTTGGTCTTATGCATCTTTCCAGATGTTTATACACAGTCTGTGTCCTCTCTGACAAGTTTGCTTAAGGGCCTTCATAGACATGTTCATATGGTCATATATGTGTAATCTCCTTATATGTATGCACATTCTTGTACATTTGACACACTTTATGTGCATGTGCATCATCTCATCAAAATTAACTTCCTTTTTGAATTAATGTGCTTATATGCATATACATCAGTATGTCCCAAGGTGCATATACGTATCTTTGTTCATATTCCCGTATATGCATGAGGTGATCAACATAGGCAAATTGAAAAACTAAGCTATTCCAAATCTTGTGTTATTTCTCATTTCATTCCCAAAGGGTAAATGGGCTCATTCCAAATGAAAGGTAATCTTGGGACCTCGAGTTTTACGTTTTGGCATGTAGTGTGGTTTAAACACTGTACTATAGACTGTAAGCTCTTCAGGACAGTTAGTAGATTCCCTTCCTTGTTTATACAACAAAGGCAATGTCAGACTGATAAAGACTTAAGGTTCTAGGACAGTGCAAATAATTAATAACAGTGATTAGATTTTATGGAGAGATGAGCTGGGCAGGAAGGACCCTCAGAGAACATGCAGGGCCATCCACATGAACTTGCGCAGAAGGCTGGTCACTGTTTCTTCCACTGGGTTGGAATACTTTATTTACGACTTTGAACACACACCCACTTCAGTGTTGTCTGTGCGTGGCTCATAAAATCTAGCACATGTGGATGTTCCATACTCTTCTCTAGAGTTGATACACATATGTATGTGTAGTCAAAAGCCCAGACTTTCAGAAATAACTCATAAACATTCATAGAGTATGTCAAATGTCATCATTGCAGGTAACCACCTATGTACAGCATGTTTGACATTGGAAAGGTGTGTGTCATATGTACGTAAGTCTGTGTATATGTGTATAGATTTTATGTTTGTGTGTATTTAGCCAGGGATATACATACATTTATTCATGCCAGCACTGAATTGAGTAGTCCAGTATGAATAGTATGTGCACACCTTCCAGAAGAGGGCATCTGCCTCCTGATGCAGCAGCCTTCCTTACCCAAAGGCCCCCAGCCTCTCACACCTGGGCACTGGCATCCTGCTTGCCAATGGAGGTGAATGGTGCCAGCACAGGGTGAAATATTAAGGCAGCCGCTTGAAATTCAAAGTGTTTCTTTTAATTACTGGGTGGATGCCACATGTCGATCCAATCCTGCTCTTAAATTAATCTTAATTACATGGATTTTGTAACTTTGGCATTAGCCAGCCACACAAAATATGTATTTCATAATCCTAGAAACGGGGGAAAAAAGACTGGTGCTGAGCTGAGAAGTCAGCTGATGATGTTATCAGCCTCTGTGGCTGTGGGTGTAAGTGTCATTGGGGTGTGTCTGAGATGGTATCGGGAATACCAAATTAATTCACTCCTGCAAATATCAAAACAAGCTTTTTGCCGGCAAGTAGGGAATAGGCAAGAGGTTTGAGCTGCTATATTTGGAGCTTCTATGCCATCCAGTGCTGATACAATAACGAACAGAAGCATCAGGGAGGGGAAGTTGGTGATCTGCCCTGTTTTGGTAACAAGTTTTGAGTGTGCATACCCAAAGAGTGCTACTCAAGCCTTTAGCTGTTCACATTATACTTGTTGATTTGGAGTGGGAATCAGGAGTCCTGCCTTTGTAGCTCTGCCATTGACTTGCTGGGTGTGACTGGGCAAGGGGAGTGAAGCTTTCCATCCTTGTGCTTTGGTTTTCATTCCTTCCTTCCTCCCTTTTGTTTGTTCAGATTTTTTTTTTTTCTGGATAGGAGCAACCTCTTAGTATGTGCCCATTCAGCGTTATATGGTATCTAGGTGCTACTCTGCTATGGAAGATGATAATGGATAAATTGAATTATCTCAGGAGAACTGATACTTGTACTCTCTGTTAGGGATGAGCATCCAGGATCTCTCTGAGCATCCATCATGCCAACTTTAAATAGAAAAGAGAGCTGGGAATAGATGGTCAGGGATATTCATAGGAAATGCAGACACACAATTTGCCTTACCAGTCACTGCATGTTCTTTAAACAGGAAGCAGGGTCTTAGCTATCCCCAGGGATTGGTGTCCCCTTGGGATTAGCATTCCCGCTGACTGGATTCCGCTCCTGCTTCTGCAGATGAGACTTGAAAAACGGTAGATAAAACTGGGAGTAAGCACAATTGTGAACTGTTCTACTGTTCTTTAGTTTTCTTGCTCTAAATCTGAGTCACAGGGAGAGCAGAGTCTGTGTATAGCTGAGAGTGACTCGTGGTGAAGTGGCAAAGTCTATTTAGGAGCCTTTTCTGTGTCACTACTGCAGACCCAGGGGGTGGAGGAAGAGTAATGAGCAAGCAGATCTGTGTGTGTGTAAGCACATTCGCCAGTGGAGAAACATTCTGCTGCACACAGATGTACATACAGGCAGTTGTGCACACCTGTACCTTTCATTTGCACCTCCATAAGCATCCTTTTTCCATTTTCTCTACAATACAGGCACCTGAAATCTTTGTAGAATTATTTTTTCTCTAGAATAGGCTTGTAAATGGCTCATCTTATGGCTGACTTGTGAGTTTGTTCAGTGCCTGTGTGATGTATTTTGTTTGAAGATATCCCTTTTTATTCTTACAAACTTCTTGTCTTTGGCTCATCTTCCGCTGATCATACTTCTGTCTTTCTGGTTAACAATTTTACCTTCTAAAGCTTTTCCTGAAGTTGTTTTACAGGGCAAGGTTAGCTTGGATATCCATTTGAGGGGTTGTTTTCAGAGCACTTCTGGAAACATAAGTGGGAAAATGTTAAACCTCATGTCAATTTGCTTAATTGATGTGAAACTTGATTGTGGCCAGGGAGGAGTGGATTTCCCTGCTTTAGTCTTCTGAATAATGTGCCCATCTGAAAAGAGAGAAAATCCACTAAATCCTGGCAGCCAATGCAACTGTCCTTACAGGTTGGGATTCTCCCATACAGAGCAAAACCAGGGAAGTTACGTGCCTGACTCCCTCGAGACACCCTGTAATGCTGGACCCCTGTATTCTGTTCTGGTTGAAGCTAATGGAGTTTTCTGTAGTGAAGTTATTTTGATTCCAATTTTGTCAGGTTTCTTGGGCTTTTCTCCAAAGCACTTGTTTCTCAAGTAATGGTAACAGAATCTGGATTAGCTAAACTGCTCTGCTCCTGAAATACTGTGTCATTTCTGTGTTCTTGAGATACTGCAACATGCAGTTTTTAATCTCAGAGGCTTGCTGGAGTTGGTGTGACTTGAATAGAAACGATACAGGACTTCCTCAGTTTTCACATTTGAAAACCTTTAGATGGCTGAACTCATCCAGCAATGGGGAAGAAGCCAGCAGGCAAATGGAGAAACCTTTCCAGCTTTCAGGGTAGGTAGGAAACAGAATGAGTTAATGTTGGCCCAAAGGGCCACAATAAATAATGAGAGCTCTTCCAAGTATATCGGGGGAAAGAAATACGAGAGAGAAGGTAAGCCCATTAATAAATTAGGAGCAAGCTGGAATCAATGGTGAGGCTAAAATGGCTGAGCTACTTAACTTTTTTTTTAATTGGTCTTTAAGAAGAAAAATATAGAAATGGAATATGGACCATTAGGAAGTAATGAGCATCTTGGCACCCAAGCTGTTGATGTAAAGCAGATAAGGGAACACTTGAAAGAACGGATAGCAACAAATCAGCAAGTCCAGCTGATGAGCATCCTGGGATGTTTGGCTGCTGAATTCACTGAACTGCTGGCAGGTAGTTTGAAAAGTTGTGGATTAAACAGGCAGGTCCTTCATGGTAAGTCCATATCAGTAGTTCTGCAACAAAGACCAGCCTTCAAAAGCTATCAGGAGCGATCCTGCAGTTACCACTTTACACAGCCCATGATATTATCAGCTTGAACTGGTGCTAAAATGAGTTACGCGAGTTTCAAGAAGCCTAAGTTCAGAAATTGGCCAGACTAGATGGTTCCTTTGCTTCACATAATTAACATTAACACTTTTGTCTTCTCAGTAAACTTGCATGATTGGACTGGAGCTGATCCAGCTGTGCCAGGGAAAACCCACCTAATAAATTTACCTAAGGGTTTGTGGCTTTCAGTTTAGCTTAATGTTCAAAAATGCAGCTCCTGCAGAGCAGTCTAGCAGATGGATCTCTGCTGGTGTAACCTTTCTGCTGTAAGACTTGAGGCTGCTCTGATTTTTCCTCCAAGTGATTTTTTGTTTTTGCTATTTCAGCTAATGTTGTACTGCTCCTGAGACTGAACTTAGTGTTTTGTACCTGTTGCTGAAATTGGTCTGTTGAGGTGAAGTACAATAGCATAGGCTAAGTGGGTCAGGGCATGTTCTAGACTGCCAAAGTGATGGCCACACTTTGCTCATCCAGAAGGGCTAAAGCCATTCTGTGAGTATGGGGGCACCACTCTGTAGGCATGGCTGTATAAACAGGGGTGGTATCTTTCTTTTCAAAGGATTTCCAAGTCTGCAGAGAGGATTGTAGCTCTTTCTCTGATTCTGTGTCAGGACTTGTGGAGAAAATTGGTAAGCAGAATGATAATATTTCCATTACAGAAGGATTTCCCCTGTAACAGTGTCTGTGAAGGGCAGTGCTTCCAGCATGGAGGAATTGCTGCTCTGAATACAGTGTATGGGCTGGGGGAAAGCAGTGTATGAGCATTTTTCAAACAGAAGATCTTACTGAGCTGCTATGTAAGATGTTGTAGCATATCTGGTGCTCTCCTCAGCCTAGAACTAGCTTGGTGTTTTTTTAGCAACACAGAGAAAGATGAAGCAGAATATGATGCGCTTACACAGATGGATAATTTACTTAAGGTCTTATTAAAGCCTTTCTCTGAAGTTTACTGAATAAACCATCAAGCCATACAGAGCTTCTCCAGATGATATTGTTCCAGGTGAATAAATTCTTGTTTGTCACATTTCCTTAACAATTGAGGTAGTTTACAGGCTTTTGCCTGAAGTTATCTTTGCAGGTTTAAAGAATAGAGCTGGATTTTACCCTGTAGTAAGACCTGTTCCCTTTCTAATTTTCCTCCAAAGGAACTCATTCTGATGTGGTATATGGTTTTACAGAACTCTGAGTTAGCCCCGGAAGGCAAGATCTACTGAACAGTGCAGTTGCAATGTGGATTCCCTGGTCACTGACCTATGGGATGAGGGAATGCCCAGCCTGGATGACTTGCTAACTGCATCCACCCCTCTCTTCAGTCCTGCCAGGGATAGGGGCAGTGCACTGTGTGCCGTGTCCTTCAGAGCATACAGCTGAGAGGTAGAGTGGAGGATAACTCTCCCCAGGTATTTGATACCTTGATTGTGTAGAGTCTTTTCCATTTGCAAATAGTGTTTGGAATACATTAGCACAGAAGCTGAGATTCTCCAGCAGTTACGTTTCAATTGTCTGTCTTTCTCATTTCTCCTCCTACGCACCTTCTTTATACCCCCCAGTGATACAGAAAGCTTAGACTTAAATGATTTCAGTGGGTGAGAGGCAGGAGGTGGGGAAGGAACTAATATGAAAATTACTTTAATTTAACAGTCTGTCACTCACACTGGCCCAAAGGAGCTCTAAGACCATTATCAGTGACCCTACGAGCCACCCTGCTTCTCCTTTCCTCAAGCATAAACTTGAACTATTATACACACTTATGGGTGAGAGCATACTTTCTTCCCTACCTGCATATTTAGAAGTAAAATAAGGAAATGTTTGTTGATGGGGGTTGAGGACACTGTGAATATGAAGTCTGAACCTACTCTTGCACAGTAGGTGCTCAGTGGACTTGGTAGCACTGGTGAAGTCTAGGTTTAGTTTGCGCTTAAACTAGGTGTCCCAGAGGAAAAAATCATCCCTGTTTGTGGTCACTGAGGGAGCAGTTCTGGGCTATCATTATTTATTAATATACCCCTTGTGATAGCACCCAGAGTCCCAAACACTGGTCTGTTTGAGAAGGCTCTGCAGCAGAGGTTGAGTAGGGACACTCAGCTGCCTCATCTCTTCAGTAATGGAGCCCTGGTTCAAGACTACGGCGCCTAGATCCACAGTAATGAATGTAATTAGTTCTAATAATGGGTGAGGTGATACTGTCAAATGAGAGATGAGAGGGTTCAGCTGGGTTCTTAGGGCCCTGTTCTTGTTTATGCAAACGTCTTTTTACACCAGTCTGGCAGTGCGAAGAGGTCTGAAAGATGAATTAAAAAGTTAAAAGGCTACCCTATGGGTCTCTGGCTGTTAACATCCATCTTTGCTCACCTGGCAGAACTGGAGGGAATCAAATGCCAAGCAAATACAGTGGACAAAAACCTCTGCTGGTGTAAATACGTATCACTCCTTTGACTGCAGTGAAGCTATGCTGATGGAGGCCAGCTGAGGACTGGATTCAAGGAATAAATGATTTTTGCCCTTAGTCTGTATGTCCAAAGTCAAGTCCTTCGCATGTCATGTCCCATTCAGTGTTAGAGAAGGTCATACCTCGCCTCCTTCTCTCTACCTGGGCTGTCCCCTCTCCTCTGGATAAACAGTATTTCCCCATTGCATTCCCAGTCCCTCACGCTTCACCAGAATTAAATTCATCATTCATTTTTTATGGTTTATACATAGCAGTAATTTATGTTTTCAAATATATTGAGGTCACACTTTAGCAGAAAAAGAGTGTTTCACATTTAAATTGAAGGCATGTTCGTTCCATTAAACAGAGATGTTTTGGATAATTTTAAAAGGCTAAAAGTAGTAGATAGTAACATTAAAATAAAATTTGAGAGATGTAATTACACCTAATCGTACCATAAAATAATCAATACTGCATTACATTATTTCTGACTTCCCCAGTTATAGCCTTTTTTTGTTAAGCTTTTGAATATTGATGAGGTCAGTGGGGTCACAGTCGACTCTCTGAGGTCTAATGGAGGTGGAATTAAGGTGATGTCCTCTCCTATTATATCTGCACAGGGAGGTGAGCTCTCTACTTTCTCAAACTGGGGAGATAACATGGCATCAGAAGCCAGTACCTCGGCATCATTTCTTGAGCTGAGCTGATGCTGTCAGTAACTGCTGACAGGGAAGCTGGCAGCGCTGTCTCCCCATCACAGAGCCACTCAATTACACACGCCAGGACGCAGAGGAAATGATGTTCACGTCAACAGAGATCATTACCAGCTGGAGACCAGTGTGTGTGAGGTGACAAGAACCAGTTCCTTCCAGTTCAGCCAGGGTTTTCCCTGTTGTCTCTGTGGGACACTGAAAAGGGGTTTTGTTGTGCCCTTCTCCTTCTCTGCCCCTTTAATTGTGCCTTTCTGCCTGACACGTACCTAAACCAACATCCCCCTCTGACTGGATTGCAGAGCATTCATCCTTCACCAGCCTTTGTGTAAGGACATGGAACACATCAGGAAAAGCTGGGATTCAGTACAGGTGTTCGAACACGGACCTGCTTATCCCGGGAGATACCTGGCTGATGGACTCTGAGTAGATGTGTCTTTGTCACCATAAAGATCTCAGTTTGAAAGGCCCTGGTCAGTGCTATTCATCATTTATGGATCTTGTAGCCATCTGTGCATCTCATTTGGGAATTTTTTCCTGTGTAAAGAAAAAAATACCTGCTGGGAGACAGTGATCTGTATTTTCCCTTGTTTCAGTGTGTACCCCTCTAAATACTTTAATACTTTGGGCTAGGGTAGTCTTGAGCATTTAAAGCAAGAGGTAAAATACTGGGGCGCCCCCGTTCTGCACCCAGATTTCTCATAATGTGCTGGTATGTGCCTTCCTGCAAATGATTTAGAATTTAACCCAGGGAAAGGGCTGGGATCTGAAGAAATATTCAGCAATAATCTTAGGATTTGTGGTTTGCCTTCTGTGCCTCTGTTTCTCCATCCATACAATGAGTATAAAGTTCTTTTTATTGAAGTCTGTTTTGCATAATGGAGGTAAGAGAAAGGTTTCTTTGCTTTTGATAAGCCCTTTGAAAAAGGCAACAAAATGTCATTTTTCTGGATTCTGATCATAAATATCAAGAAGGATGGAATTTTAAACCAGAACCATATCAAGCAGTACCTCTGCATTATCCCTTTCCCATTGCCACAGCATCCTCAGATTACAGTGCTCAGAACAAAAGGCAAGATAATGAGCAGGCCCCTATCATTACCATTAATAATAAAAATGATATAATGTATTTTTAAAACTTTCCTTAATGCAACACCAGCCCAGTCCTCCCAAGCCTCAGATTATCACATCTTCCCAAATATATATATCTAAATACATAGATGAAAGTGTCAGCTGGGGAACATGCACAATGCAGTTCAGATGATGGGTCTCCCCATCCACTGTGTTTCTTCAGGGAGGCCCATCCCCTCTGGAGGGACCATCTCCTTCCATCACCCTTCTTACACCAGACCAGCCCTCCCCCCGGCTTGCCTGTGAAGTTAATCCTCCCCTTACACCCAGTGCTGTCCCTGGAGCCTGGCTATGTGTGTGCCCCCTGACCTCATCACTCTTGCTATGCCAGTTCCTAAGGGATTTTCCTGCTACCTATTCCCATGTACACCAAACTCTCTACATCCCCCTTCTCTCACCCCCTTCCATTTACTCCATGCACCCCATTTTGTTCCTGCTCTGAAATCCAGTTGTTAAAACTCATGATAGAAGGTGGATATTTGCCCAAAAGCAAACTGCCAGCAGCCCTCCCTCTATTGCAGATGGAAGCCAGCCCCGTGCCTCTGATGAGGCTGAATTGCTTTCAATTGACAACAGAAGCTGCTGCTGCTCTTTCTTTCTATTTTTTTAAATTTGAAAATGGAAGGGACACTATTAGGAAATTTACATTTGCGAATATGATATTTAATTAGCAATATTAATAAATTAATAGAAGCAAAGAACCTTGTTGAGACTCCAGATTAATAAAACATGCTTTAGCTGAGTAAATGAGGTGAGCCAGGGATGTGATGCCCATAGAGGATACAGGGGAAATCTCACTCCCTGAATACCCCTTCAAGAGTGGGTGAGGGGCAATAGTGAACTGGGGCAAAGGTTTTTCTGTCTTGCAGTGCTGCTCACACACTGGACTTTTCCCTGTCCTGCCACAATATTTACACAGGAAATTAGGAACAGCTTTTCTGCCCACCTTCCCCTTTCCCCTGCCAAGAAGCTGAATGAGTCAGTGGTGGGGAGTGAAGGAGAAGCTGTGCCTGCAGGTGTAAGGTAACAGAAAGGGCAGTGCAGGGCAAATGCTTGGAAATGTTTGGCCTGATCCCTAGAAAGCGATAAAGGAGACTTAGAGCATTTTCTGATCTGATCCTGTGCTGAATATGGAACTCAGATTCTCACTGAGCTATGACTATGTCCCGCTTGGTCTCTGCAGGGCATTTGGAGGGCTTTGCCTCAGAGGGACCCTCAGTCTGTGGTATCCAGAGCAGGTCCATGCAGGAGGTGATGTCTCAGGGCAGAAGAGAAGCAGTACAGTAAATGTCAGTGGGGGCTCAGCTGAGAAGAATGACCACATTAAGCAAAGGTCTGGCGTGGCATGAGATAAATTGCTGTGAGGTTCACAGGGGTCAGTCCCAGCTAGGTGTCTCAGTCTTAATGTGCATCTGTCACTGCTTTGAATCTGGGGTGCTAATCCAAACTGGGGGCCAGTCCTTTGCCACTCACTGATCCACCAGTTTGCAGCTCACTCCAGCATATGCTGTAAATTTCTGTGCCTCATTTGTCCTGGAGAAAACCCCTTGCTTTCCTGGACTCAGCAGGGCAGTGAATGCAGAAGAAGGTGGTACAGCCCTTTCCCATGCTGCTGCATTAGTTCAGGCAATGGTTCAGGGGGACCTGGGACATCAGGACTGTAGGGATCCAGTCAAGCAGGAGCCTGCAGTTCCAGGTGACTTGAGTGACTTCATCTGTCGTGAAGTCTGGGAAAGTAAGGGGAGAATGTGGTTCTCTGGAGCCTGTAGTTATGCATGGAAAAGCCTTTGCAGTGTGTTGACAGAGAATCAACTACATGGAGATATCTTAGCTGATGTATTAGTATGTGTGCAACAACTGGTGCAGCCTCTTACCTTGATGCCTGGCTCAGGAGGGGAGAGCAAAGGAGAAGCAGGCCCCTGGGGAACCAAGCCAGCAGTCAAAGCAGTAGGTCTCCTGGGGTCTGTGTGACATTCACACACATCACCGTGAAGTCACGCTCTCCTGCAGAGCATGGGAGAGGTGATTATTTATTAATGTACTGAGCACTGTCCCCATGCATCACTCTGCCTTGCTCTGCTGCAGCCTCAGCAGTGCAGCACTGGGACACCACAGCCTGCTGGCCTCTCTGTGTGCACCAAGATGTCTCAGCACCTCGGAGGGACCCCAGAGCAGGGCAGTGATGCTGGAGGAGGAGAAGGCAAACACATGAATTGTCTGGCATATTGTTGATTATTTAGTAATGCTTTTTGCATGCTCAGCTCTTGTGGATCAGTACTAGACTCAAAACCAGGCAGCCTGGTGTTCCATGAGCCTGTCCTAGGAGCCCAGGGTGCTTTTCAGCTCTGACATGAATGCTTAGTGGGCAGATCTCTCTGTCGTGGTGTTCTCCTCTATGCATTAGGGATAGTAGTGTGCATGGAACGTTCAAGGATCACCCTGCACTGTCACTTCTCCCTTCAGTGCAAAGCGTGTGGAAAACTCTCCCAGTGTAAGCCCTCATTCTAGGAGAAGGGGAAGCACTTTTCTCGGCGTGAAGGACAACAAAGGCAGGATGCAACCAGTTTCTTCCTAAAATTGAACAGAGGTAGACAAAGAGAGGGATGTGACTACCTTGCCTGATCCCACAGTGTCTCAGCTGCTCTTCTCCCTTGTCCAGAGATGGCTCATCCCCACTGTGTGGTTGGGTGACATCTTCACTAATTGTGGAAAAGTTTGCTATTGGAATGGCATGTACACAGGTCTCCTGGGAGAGCTGTAATTCCAGAAACAGTTGGGAAATGGCAGAGATATTGGGGACTCTACCTTGCAGTGCCACTCTTGGTATAGAGACAAGTATATGGCAGGTGTGGCAGAAAAAGAAAAAGGAGAAAAGTTGGCTTGAGTGGGGTGTAGGGAGTAGAGATGGGTGAGGAAGGCATGAGCTCATAGATGTAGGCAGGAATGGAGCTCGGCAGCATGTGGATGTGAAATATGCATTGGGATCATCTTGGGATAAAGGAGAAGTCCTGGTGTAGGCAGTCATTAATCTCAGAGATGTGGGCCATGATGAGGCGTTCTGAAGCTTAGCCCCAAGGTGGGGCTGCCTTTGATGGCAGTGAGTGCACACATAGGCCCTGGGCTGTGCCTCCAGCAAGCAAAAGCAGTTGCTGGGAACCACCTCCAGGCTCATCCTGGGTGGTGGACACCTCCTGAGCCTTCCAAGGACTTTGGCTTTGGACAGTAAGGCCGCCATGCTAAGGATCTGTAAAGCTAACTGCATGATTTGCAGGGGGAAGGATGGTGCTGCAGAAAAGCTTCCAGACCAATGGGGGTTTTGTTACTGTAGGCCATTTTTATCTTGTAGATTGCAGGTTCATAGCCTTTGGGTCTTGAGCTATGGAGACTTAAGGCCTTTGTAAGATGTTCTCTGTCTGCACAGGTTGGTCTTGCCTTTTTTCCCTCTTTTTCATCTGTGGCTTATGAAGCACTATGAAAATTCAATAGCAAATTTGAAATACCTGGATTGGATCTTTGTGTTTAGAGCCCATTTTTGTGCCTGGCAAGAATCTTGAGAAAGAAATCCCGGGCCCTGCATGCTGCCCCAGGCATTGCTGCTTATCACCCTCTCTGTGGGGCTGACGCATCCCAGGAGCGGGCATGCACCATATGAGCTCCCACAGACATGCTGCTCTGCCACTGCATCTCCTTCCTGACCTGCTCATCCTGTCCTGGCTCTTTCTTTAGCTCAGATTGCCAGACAGGGTGCTGGTTTTATGAAGAGTATAGGCTACTCCAAAGCCATCTTCCTCTGTGATCCAGACCCAAGGTCTCTCATGTGAAAGACTAGGATCATAACCTTTCCACCACTATCCTGTTTAATCCCCTGCTTCTAGTGAAAGACACTCAGTGGAAGCCTGAAGGAACATCTAGGCTCATTCATGAGCTGGAACTCTGTCCTGCCCCTGGTCCTTGGAACTGACCCCCATGCAAATGGCAAGGGAGGAAATTGCAGGCAGAGGAAAGGCAGCGAGGAGGGTGCTTCCTTGTGCAACGCTGGGGCACAAGGGGCACAAAGGACTGGGGCAACCATCTTCACATCTCTGAGCATGACTCTTGGGGCCATGGTGCTCAAAGGGTCACATCAGAGTTTGTCCTGTGAGTGGTTTGAGGTGTAGCCACCTGCACAAAGGCTCTCCAAAGCCCTGTGCTTACCCTGCTGTTGCCATGCAGCTTTGGGGGCTGATGACATAATGGACTGGAAACCTCTGTCCTCCTGAGGGTGCAGTCCCCATGTAATTTCCTAGTGGTCTTACGTAGTGCATTGGGATACATGGAGAACAGCAGGAAAGTGTTAATTCCTGTCTTTTTCTGCCTGGAGGAAGTTCTGCAGTTGCCTGCCCTGAACATAGGGATTTGCAAAGTAGCAGGGAATTAATTTCTCCTGTTACAGATGCTATCCAAACTGGGAATCTGGCAATAAAAGTCAAGTCTGGGGATGCTGCATCTTTGAGGAAAAATTGGGGCTGGTGTGGCTGGGGAGTCCCTAGGCTTGTAGGTGTACCTGCAGAAAAAGCTGTGTTGTGTGCATTTGGTCCTCAAATGGGTGGTAAATTCTGCACTAAACTGTTTTGATCGTTGTACCTTTCACATACATGTAGAGGGCTGACTTACCCAGGCTGAGGTGCTCTCCACTGAAATCTTGCAGTATCTTTCTCCTCTATACAAGGACTTCGGACGCTGGTGGGCTTAATTAAATCATCTTTTCATAACTGCTCTTTTAAAACGGCCCGTCTTCCATCTCCCGCTTAGTGTAGGGTGTGCGACCGAGGCGGGAGCTCCCAGGGAGCCCTGAGGGGAAGCAAGGCCGGGCCAGCCCCGAACCGAACCCGCACAAGACCCCGGCCCTGGCTATCGCCTGCCGCTCTCCTGAGAGCCCCCTCGGCCCGCCAGCCCCGGGGTGCTCCCGAGGCTCCGCGTG